>CAWUFW010008556.1:600000-874789 GCA_963921515.1 Calotriton arnoldi
GAGTGAACACGTGTGTGCACAGCAGCCGGGCACACGTACAAAGCGGTACCAGGCGCACCTCAGCCCACCCTCTGTGGACAAGCTGGATCCTGTTGTGCGCCCGCCATGCCCCTTGACAAGGCACACACAGCCCCAGTCGACCAGGTGTAACCCCAACATAGTCAATCCGCACAGGCGATACAGGGCACGGGATGGCAGTGGAGCATGGTGTGTGAGAGGTCTCCTCGCGCTCCTCCTGGTCATATCACGCAGGCAATTGAACCTCAACGTCTAGCATGGCACAAGTCAAATGGAAGTGTAGGGGGACGCACCACAGCACGAGCAGCACTGACGTCACGGGAGGTGGCTCGCACCATCCCATCCATTGCCCATTATACCAACCACGCCACATGCCATTGCGACTAAGTGCAAGCGCGTGCGCCACCACCCCCGAGCCCTCCCCAGAGAGGCCAAAGAGTGAATGTGTGGGCCATCAGTCACAGACAGACGCGGCATGGCCGCAAGGGCAGCCACAGCCACTGGGTGTCGCAGGTGGCGGATCCGGAAGGCGAAGACTGTGATGCATAGTCCATGCAGGCCGGGTCTCCATTTGGGGCACCACGCAGGTGGACGGCGTCCCGCAACACATCATACCCTGAGACAGCCCACTCGTGCAACTGGACCCACACATACACTCCTTGCCCTCTCTGGTGCGAGCTTGGGGCTGCCTGTGCAAGCGCTAGCCTCGCAGGTGCACATGCATATTGGGGGAGCGAGGGGAGGACATGAGGGCTGGGGCGAAGATGACTGTATCACTGTCAGTGAGTACAAGGGATGACCCAGATGTGGAAAGGAAGAGACGTGTCCCGTGTGTACTGCAACTAGTCGCCAATCCAACTACCCCCCATGTCCGGAATGTAAGCCCGCACCTAGGCCCGCCCATCCGCCACATCGAACATACCACCAGCACGACAACCTTCCCATTCGAAACACTGACTGGGGGTGGCGACCAGTGAACAATCATGTGTAGCCTACCCACGCGTACATGTGGGCCCTCCATGATCCATGTCACCTGCGGCAAAGTCATGACATGCGCAATGAGGGAAGTGAGGAGAGCTGTCCGCCCCACGCACAGAAGGTGCATCAGCTCCACAGACCCAGCAGCGAGTCCAGCAGGGGTCACATGTGCAGGGGCAGCTGTGCCTGGTGTGAAGGCACATGCATATAGACAGCACATCGACCAATGTGTAGTCTGCCCACATCTACAGTCCATCATCATGCGGACATAGGAATTGAACACAGGGCAACACATCTTAGTGGGTGCACCCACCGTGACCAACAATGCGCAATCATCGACGTACCCGCCCTGTGCATGGCCCCCCACCCAACGGAGGCACATCCAGTGCCACCATCCCACACACACAAGCCTTCCACGGAACATGCTGTGTCCAATGGTCAGTACAGAGTCAGCGCCCATCTGGTGGATCCTGAACAGGAGACACATGCACACACATGCCAGCTCCCACTATGTACGTCTGCCACCTGGCACGTGCAATGTAACCTCTCACCTGTGACGTGTGACTGCAAGCACACAGCCGTCTTGGCATGGGGCTGTCAATGTGGACACCTGTCAATGTTTCGGGAGGTGTGATCCGTACAGTGCTGTACATAGGGTGCAGTGCTGACACCTACTACTGTCTCATATCCCCTCGTGCCACAGGTCCCACTTGTTTTGGCCGCTCAGCCTGTGCCCACATCGTCGTCGTCGTGTGCCATACTCATCCAGCCTCGGAAGCAGTTCCATGCTCAGCAGACATTCATGTTGCCGTGGCGTTGCCGCTTGACGAATATGCAGTCAGTCCCCATCAGCACGCCCCGCAAGTCATTGGGGCCTAGATCCCCATGTGCATGCACATGGCAGTGGTTTGTATCACTAGCCATTGCCATTGTTGGGAGACCTGTGTAAGTGTATTGTGGCCGTGCCGTCCCAGCTTGACAGCTGGGCTGTGGCTCATGTGCTTGCTCAGTCATGTCAGTGATGTGTATGCGAAATTGCTATGTGTTGTGTTGCTTTGACATGTGTCCACTGCCAATTTCCCTAGGCGGAGACCGAACATTGACCGCCCATACCAATTGCTGGCGGACATGGACGATACAGAGGTCATTAGGAAGTTTCGGCTGGACAGGCCAACCCTGCATCGACTGTGTGCCATGTTGGAACCCCATCTCCGTCCCCGCAGGGTGTATCCGACAGCTGTCACCCCCACGGCTAAGGTGATGGCCGCCATGCATTTCTTCGCCACTGGGTCATTCCAGCACACAGTGGGCAGTGGAGGAGGGATGTCCCAGCCCATGTTCAGCAAGGTGCTGAGGGATGTACTGGCAGCCATGATGCTGTGCCGAAACAGGTACATCCGCTTCCCCAGGACTCGTGAATTGGCGGCAGTGAAGGGTGCATTCTATGCCCTTGGCAGAATCCCACATGTCGTTGGAGCCATTGACTGCACACATGTTGGCCTTGTTCCACCACAGGCCACTGAGCACCTGTACCGCAACAGGAAGCACACGCACTCCCTGAATGTGCAAGTGGTGTGCCTTGCGGACATGGTGATCACCCACGTGTGTGCAAAGTTCCCAGGCTCGGCCCATGACGCACACATAATGCGCAACAGCATCTTGCCACGACTGATGTCCAATCTGCAACAGGATCGTGGCTGTATTGTCGCTGAGTATGTGGAGTGGTGTAGCGTGCTGGTTGTGCGATGCTGTCCCCTGTCCAGTTGGAATAGCAACGGTTCTCTGTGTCCCTCACACCCAGGTGACTCTGCGTACCCGAATGGGGCATGGCTGCTCAGTCCATTGAGGAATCCTCGCACCCCAGCAGACGATCGCTACAATGAGGCACATGGGAGGACCAGACGTGTGGTCGAGCGTACCTTTGGCCTCCTCAAGTCCAGGTTCAGGTGCCTGGACCGCACCGAGGGTGCGCTGGCGTACTCCCCACAGAAGGTGTGCCAGATAGTGGTGGCGTGCTGCATGCTGCACAATCTGGCCATTCGGAAGCAGATCCCCGTCATCGTGGATGACGGAGATCAACCAGGGCCCCAGCCCGCAGACCAGGACAGCTCGAGTGAGGAGGACAGCGGAGAGGAGGAAGCTGGTAATGTGCGGCAGCAGCTCATCGCCCACTACTTCACTTGACGGTGAGTGTCCATGTACGACGGCTGATGTGGCTGTATCTGTGCAGGTGTGTGTGTGCTGTGTCAGGGTGGCCGTTTGTTCACTGCGTGCTGTGTGTCAACGCTCCATGGCCAGGGTTGTATGCCACTGTTGGTGGCTGTGGCATTGTGCCCTATTGCTCTGTGCGATGTGTGTACATTGCTTGTAGTTGTTGACATGTACTGTGTGATGGGTGTGTGACACACTCATTGAATGTGCTCCTGTTCTGTCTCCCACCCCTAGGTCCCTACAGGCCCTCCGGTTCCATTGCCATGCCACGCATCAGGTGCCTTTCCGCCCAAGGTGGCCGTTGTATTCCGTACAAATAAAACACAGGGCACAAACAGCAGTTTGTGTAAGAGGTGCATTTATTTCAAACTGTGACATGTGATTGTGTGTAAGGTGATGACAAAAGTGGTGCGTGCAGTGACAATGAGCTGTCGGTCATGGCTGCGTGATGCTCAGGGTGTACCCACTGGTTCTATGTCCATAGTCCAACACACACATGCCATCCAGATGGCTGTGTGGAGTGGGATCGTAGTCCAAGTCAATGCAGTGGGTGGTCAAGGAAGGCTGGCTGGCTGCGTCACTTGCGTTTGGAGCGTGCGTAGTCCTCCCGGGAGATCTGTTTCCACTTCGGACGGCCCCTTCCACGTTTGCGAGGGGGTGCCTGCTTGCGACCTGCTGGTGGTTGAGGTGTGCTCACTGGCTGTGGACGCAGGGGAACTGGACACTGCTGCTCGACCCTGCGCCCCGGCAGGTGGTGGCGGAGGGGAGCTGCTGTCCCTGGCTGTGACCTCACCGCCACCACCAGCTGGCCCATGAGGTCCACGAGTTGGCCCATACGGGCGTCCATGGACCTCAGCACCCCCAGCACCTCACGCGTGTCTGTAGCTGACCTGGCCCATTGTCCTTGGGCCTCTTCATAGGCCCCAAGGACTCTGGCCATTTGAGGCAGGGCATGGCTCCCAGGGGAGGCTGGCGTTTCCCTGACCCTGCTCCTCCTACCAGTCCTGCTGCCACCGGCCTGCCCACTAGCCACATTGCTCACCACGGTCCTCGCTGTGGCTCCCAGGGTGGATCCAGTCGGCCGGGCCACCACCTGCGCTGGGGCTGGTGCCAGCGAAGACGTGGTGGTGGTGGCGGCGGTGGTGCTCGGTGCGGCGATGGTGGCGGTTGCGGCAGTGGTAGTGGCCGCAATGACCGTGGGTGTGGCCGCAATGACCGTGGGTGTGGCCGCAATGACAGTGGCAGCAGGGGGCTGGGAATGTTCAGCAGCCCTGGATGATGGGTTGGTGGGTAGGAGGGGTCCTGGGGAGCGGCTGGGCCCTGCCACACCAGATGGGCCTGCTTGGTGGTCCGTGTCCGAAGAGGTGGACAGATCCTCCACATCCGTGTGTCCTCGTTGGGGGCTTGTAGGCTGGCTGTGCTGGCTGCTGTCTCCATCCCCAGCATCCAGCAGTTCGTCACCTGTGGAGAGAATGAGATTTGTTATTGTGTTGCACCTGGCGAAGTATGTATTTGTCGTCTGACATTCACAGTTCGTGCAATCTCGTACATGGGTTTCCCGGAGGCGTGTGTGTGGCTGTACCATTTGTAGTTGTGTGTGCTTGGCAATGGGACTGTGTGCTGTGCACATGTGGCATGGGACGGATTGGCCATGCCGATGGGTGTGTTGCTGTGCCCCTACTTATTGTGACTCTGGTGTATGCGGGCTCCTGGCCCATCCTGGGTCTGGTTTGTACTTTGCTTTTGGGGTTCAAATGGAACGCTTAGGAACGCATATGGCAACATGGGGGCCATGCCCCTGATTCGCATTTGGGAGGGAATATGCTTTTGGGGTTCAAATGGAACGCTTAGGAACGCATATGGCAACATGGGGGCCATGCCCCTGATTCGCATTTGGGAGGGAATATGCTTTTGGGGTTCAAATGGAACGCTTAGGAACGCATATGGCAACATGGGGGCCATGCCCCTGATTCGCATTTGGGAGGGAATATGCTTTTGGGGTTCAAATGGAACGCTTAGGAACGCATATGGCAACATGGGGGCCATGCCCCTGATTCGCATTTGGGAGGGAATATGCTTTTGGGGTTCAAATGGAACGCTTAGGAACGCATATGGCAACATGGGGGCCATGCCCCTGATTCGCATTTGGGAGGGAATATGCTTTTGGGGTTCAAATGGAACGCTTAGGAACGCATATGGCAACATGGGGGCCATGCCCCTGATTCGCATTTGGGAGGGAATATGCTTTTGGGGTTCAAATGGAATGCTTAGGAACGCATATGGCAACATGGGGGCCATGCCCCAGATTCGCATTTGGGAGGGAATATGCTTTTGGGGTTCAAATGGAACGCTTAGGAACGCATATGGCAACATGGGGGCCATGCCCCAGATTCGCATTTGGGAGGGAATATGCTTTTGGGGTACATGCTGTGAGCCATGGGTGCCGAACGTGACATGTGTTGTGGCAGCATGACAGTGCATGGTCTGAGGTGTGTGCATGCCTGACATGGCCTGCATATTTGCTGTCTGTTGTGATTACTGGACATGGCATTGGACGCATCGTTATGAGTGAGTGATGGTTGTGTGCCAGCCAACGTATTGCAGTTGTCCCATCTCCTTGGTGTGCGTGCTGCCCTGTGCCATGTGCATCACTGCAGTGCTCGTGGGGGGGTGTGGCCCATGTTGTGTGTTGTTGCTCACAGTGTGTTGTGCGCTTCATTGACTTCTGGCACATGGTTGGTCATGGGCATGTATCTTAGCGTGACTGCTGTATGTGTGGCAGCTGTGCGGATGACATGCCTTTCATGAGACTGGGGCTGACGGATGGGATGGATGGTATGTTGTATGTGCATGGTGTGTCTGTGTGTTTGATGGGTTCAGTGGTGTTCGTGTGCATTTATGTTGTTCCGCTCTGTTGCGTCTAGTGTTGTTTGTCTTACATAGGCGTAGTTGTGGGGTGTGTGGTTGACAGGCAGTAGGGGCTACATGGACAGGACTTCAATGGTGTTTCGGTTGTGTGTGATGAGTTGCACAGTGGCTGCCGTGTGGTACTATATTCAGTGTGGCTTGTGCATGCAGACGTGGCTCCTTGGGTGTTGCTGTGTCTGTGATGGGTCATGTGAGGTGTGAGTCTGTGGTTCATGTCCGTGTGCACATTGTTCACTTGTTCGTGACGGTGGGCGGTGCTGCGTGTTCGTCTGCTACGTGACATGTCCCATGTGTTGGTCGTGTTACGGTCCTCATGCCTCCAGTAATCCAGCCCTGTCCAGTTTCCCACCTGCAGGTTGTTCGTGCGTGCACTGTACTGGATGCCACATGATTCTAAGCGGGGGTGCTCCATGTTGCAGGTCTGTGGGGGTGGGGGGGTGTTGTGGGTCGTGGTGGTGGCTGGACACCCACTGACACCGATTGCTGTGGACCGTGATGTCTACCTTTCGGCTGTCGTTGCGCACTGCGGTGGCTGACACGTGGCTGTGGGGTGTGGGGGATGCTCCTCCTTGCTGTGCTGTGGGACTAGGGGCCTGGTGTGTTTTGTACTTGGGCTGTCCACCCTCCCACCCACTGCACTTTGTGTTCCTGCCACTTACCTGTTACTTGTCGGTTAGTGCAGCTATGGCGGACACATGGGTGTGGTGGGTGCTCGTTGTGGCGCTTCTGGCATATTTGGGGACCTGTTGGTGGTTACGTGGCTGGCTGAGTGTACACATGTCCCCACGCATCTTACAGTTGTTCTGTTTGGGCTGTGTGTGGTGGTGTCTGTTGCATGTGTGTGTGATGTGTTGTGTATTGTGTGCTGGATATGGGGGTGTTTGTCCCTGGGAGCTGTGGCATGGTGGTAGTGCATGTGAGTACATAGCGGTGTGCTGGTATACATTAGTTTGTACTTACCAGCCTCCACTCCCCCTGCTAATCCGGCGAGGATCTCGGGATGTATGATGACTCGCACCTTCTCCTCCCACGCTTTGAAGGTCTTGAAGAGCGCGGGATTCCCTCCGCCAGTGACGGCTGCCAGCTCTCTGTTCTTGGTCTCCTTCTTCTTGACCAGGCTCTTGACGTCATTCCACCGTTTGTTAATTTCTACTCTGTTCCTGGGCAGGGTCCCGACTGCATTGACCTGGTCTACGATCCGGTTCCACATTCTGTTTCTGGTGGCTAGTGGTGTGTGCTGGACCATGTTCCCATAGATTTGTGGGTGCACCTTGATGATCTCGTCGACCATGACCGTCAGCTCAATGGGCGTGAACTTGGGCATTCTTTGTGGTGCCATGGTGTTTGTGGTGCTGGTGCGGTGTGTGTTGTGTAATGTGCAGGGGGTTTGTGGTGCCGGTGTTTGGTGGTGGTGGTGGTGGTGGTTGTGATGTGTGCGTTTCTGTGGTGTGCTGCTGTCCTTGCTGTGTCACTGTGTCCTCTCCTCTCCTCTCTAGTTTGCAATGTTGCAAGGGGTTGTGGTCTGTGGGAGTGCTGCTTTTGTACTTACCTATGTGGGTGTGTCCTCATGGTCTGTTGTTTTCAGGTGTGTTGTGTCTGGGGTTCTGGCCTTTGTAGTTTTTGTTTGTCCAGGGGGTGTTTTCGGGATGTGTACTGTGCTTGTGTATTTGTGCGTGCCTTGCTGTGTGGACTTGTTGGCCATGTTGTGTGCGATTGTTTTTGTCAGCGGATGGTTTCTGTGCAGGGACGTGGGCGCCATGGCTTCTGCCATGTCGATTCTCATCGGCGTTGTTTGCGCAGGCGGGCGGTGTATTTGTAGTTTTCCCGCGCTCATGGCGGTGCGATCGTAATCTCACGTGCGGTGTGTCGGCCGTGAGGGCGGGCGGTTTTGTGTTGTCGTGCGTGTTTCCGTCCGTGGCGGGCGGTTTGACTCCGACTCGGACGATGGCGGGCGGTATCTTGTGTGGTTTTCCGCCGATGGCGGTTTCGGTTTGTGTAATCGTAATGGCGTGGTCGGTGTTCAGACGGTGTGTGCGGGCGGATTTTTGCCGCTTCCATGCCTGGCGGATTCTTTTACGCCGGGTATCGTAATGGGCCCCTAAGTAACTTAATTGCACTTATCTTTACAAAATACAAAGAGACAACAAAATGTTTTCCAGTGTGTTTTGTCCTTGGTGTATAGAGCTGCAACATGGTATCCATTTACATTCAGATTTGACTTGTGTTATTGAGGACATAGTGCAACTTTGGTTAAAGATCCTAGTTTAGTAAAGACAACCTTTCAACAAGAAACATTTACAGTGGATGGTCTAGATTAGCAAACTTATGCTAGTTCCGGACATCCTAGGGTTTCTGTACACATTGGTAATTTGATTTTTAAGTCCATCACCTCTTACCCCTCATTTGCCAGCCACCTCTATTGGTGCAGAGATCCCGTTGTACTGCCTCACTCTGCGGGGAGTGTGAAAATCCAACATCGTGGTAAAATGAGAGGAACTTTTTCACAAATTATTAAACTGAGAAAAGTATATGACATTATATATACACTGCAACGGTTTGATTGTTTAATTCCCCAAGAATAACCAACGAAGCATGGTGAGAACGCTTGACCTCATTTATGGGGAAGCTATGCCTTCACTGGGGTCAAACATATTGAGTGTAACCTGAAAATATTTTGGGATTTCCAGTGGGAAATGCGTTTCCAACGCTTGCTATGGTTACTACTTAGAGCCAAAACAGCAATGTTGAGGAAGCAAGCCATTTTTTGGGAAGAACATTGCTACTGGAGTTCCCACGAGCAATGTTCCTCTCACAAAAGTGAAAGAACTGTGAAATCATGTTGTGCTGAAATAGGAGAAGGGCTTAATTTTCTGACAAATAAGGTGACATTATGAGGGTGGAAACAATAGCAGTTCACAAACTCTTCATAGAAACTCAAAACCGATTTGAGCGGCAAGAGCTACATTTTTGTTCTCATAACTTCACCCTAAAACTTCAAGCATTAAAGGCTGTGCTTCTCATACAAAACCCTCTTCTGGTAGCCATCTTCTAACCATACTATAGCCAAGAATGAGGTCCAGTCTGCTTCCTTAGCACATTTGTCTGTCCACCTCACATTTTTCCCTTGGGTCCAGCACCTTGTTGAACATCACACACAAACATTTTTCAATCAGTGGTCTAGCATAACACCTACTTCACATATGATTTGTTGCTCTTTTTTATCATGGCCAAGATCTATCAAAATTATTTAGATTTACAACAATCCAGACTCTTGGATATTGGATGTGGAGTTATCAGTGCTTGAATCATTAGAACTTCAGGAGCAGGATTGTGATAATCTGCTGATCTTAAACTCTGATTGGCAAGTAATAGCTACTGTCGCATGGCCCATGGGGACATTGTCGTCTTCTCTAAGTTAGCATGAGCACACTGCAGACTGTCCGCTGCTTTGTGCACGTTACTACACAAGTTTATTTTGCAAATGCCTCTTTTGAAATTTTTACACAAGAACCTACCGCTGTTCTCACGCTCTGCAGGTTCCTGTGATTTCGTCTGAACATTGTGAACAAGGTCGAACAACAATGCCCCTTGTTATTCTGTTCTGGTCAGGCCCTAGCACCTAGACAAAACATACAGATGCAGCCTTTGTTTGGGAATATGTACTTTGGCCTTATTGAAATACACGGAGAGGTAGCGAACACTTAGAGAGGGACCTTTCCAGGGAGAAGAGCATGACAGCAACTATGATGTAGATCTACCATCTATAGACTGAGGTACAGGGTCTGCAAATAAAGCCCAGAGATCTTCTATTATATAATCATCCTGCTTCTATACAAGGGGAGGGAGGTTAGGCTACGCTGTCTTTTACAATGACAGCTCCTTTTATGATTTACGGACTACTTGCTATGCAGACCGTATTTGTGTTATGCATTTTTCTGCTTATTGTGGCACGTATACTGCATATTAGAGCATGTTAGTTAAAATAAATATTTTGAACTTGTTTGTGTCTCTGTCAGATCTTATTGTGGACAAGTACAAGAGTGTGAGCGAAAGGGTGTGTCTAGCAACCACGATTCCTGAGAGAGTCCGGAGTGTTGTGTTCTGGGGTGTCTAATCACTTGTTCCTCTGTGAGTGAGTAGGATGGCAAGTGAGACACTATATCTAGTCGGACCCAGGCTAATGGGTACTAAGGTGGTAGGATGACTCAGTCCCTATATACTAAGGTGCCATAATCCTACGCATAGTTCTGTGTGTGCGCAGAATCCCTGCAACACTACTACTTAGAAGATGTTGCCTGTACCTATGCTCAGTAGACTTTGAGCATTGTGCTTAAGGTATTGCGTTGACAATTGTGGTCTTGACTTTGAGGCTGTCATGTGTTTTAGACTCACTAAAGTATGTCTATCAGTTTTAGGGCATGTGTACACTACATTATAATATAACAGTTACACCATCACCAATACTTTCATTAGCTTCTTTTGGGCAATGGCTTGAGGAAAAATTAGGACTATTTTTTTTAGCATAGTCCAACATTAACTTCTTAAATTGTGGGCTGAAGGTGAATTTTCTGGGACCTCGGACATTATCACTAGAACTCTGCTCTGGTGAAAAAAGCGGACAAGCCCATTTACACTTTTATTGATGTTTATGCAAAAGAAAAGGAACAAACAGTATTTATCCAAAACAAAGCCTACCAAAAAAACCTTTTACAAACACGTTACAAATTGATTTCACGCAAATTTTGCTATAATAGGGAAAAGTGCAGATAATAAAAATTCTTCATGTTTCAAATGGGATGGGACTGAGTGTGAGGCATATCAAGTTGTTTCTACGTTTTGTGCATAGGTAGCCCAATTTGTGTAGACTAGTTCATTTTTGATATCGAATACACAATTATAATGATTCAGATGCAATATGGTTTATATATTTTTAACAACTATTTTACTATAAGTATTTACCATTTTGTTATTGCTTGAGAAATCTTTCTGTGGTGTTGCCTGTGGCAAAATCTGTTTTATCCCACTCTGTATCGTACAAAAGCAAACATTCAGGCAAATGGATTTAATCTTTTAAAACACCAGTGCAAAGTTTGTGTTGCAGGTAACTTCGAACCAATGGTTTGAGAATTCATCCAGTCTACAGCACATGCTCTGCGAGTTCATGAACACGCTCCAAGCATGGTATATCAGAAAAATGAAGCAGTTTTCCAGCAATGGCTAGCCCGGATTCTTGCAGTATGTAATCTGGAAAAAGCAATCTACTTGAGGAAAGGGGCCCGGGGTAAAAAAAAAAAAGGGCATGCGGAGGTGGGTGCCACTCTTAGATTGGATCGAATCTTGGGGGGGATGAGATCGTTGGCGGGATGTAGATTATTTGCCAAAGTACACAGATTATATGAGGAGGTATATAAGATATGCATGGTGCACTTTTTTAATGTGATGGGATTTTACTCATGGAATCTTGGCTTGTTTTTATCCCCTACGTCTGTAGCCGCTTATCAATTGACGACTTGTATTGAGGTTATTTTATGGGACATCGATTAATTGTGTAGGGGGGCTGGGTTGAGGTATCTGGGGTTAAAATTATCTTTTTCTATATGTATTATTGCAGTGAAATTGATGATAAAAAAAAAAACAAAAAAGAAAAATGAAGCGGTGTCCATCTCCTTGAGTTTCGAGCTGTGCAAGCCAATTTTGGAATTACTGAATTAGTGCATGCTCTGTAGACAAAATTTATTCAGAAGCTTGTACACAGCTGTCATCTGCACCTGTAGGAGGGGGCAGTATGATTCAGTCCTTTGGTCTTTGTTTTTGTGTTGTCATCCGCGTGCCGCTATTGTTTTTTTCTTCTTGGTATGTTCTGTACTTTACAATTTTTCCCATGTCAGTCACTCATTGCAGCACTATTATGTTAATCCTATATTAAATGGTTACGTTTTTATAGAGCGTTGTAGTTGCTAAACCTCACTGCTGAACTGGAATTCAAAATCGGCACTTGCAAAATGTTCAAACCATCCCAACACACCAAGAAGCTGTGGCTGGAATGGGAGTCATGGGGGTGTGCTTCACTCATGGCATCCCACCCAGCTCTGAAAGCTGCTCTCTGGTCTGCAGACCACCGGGAAAATGGCATTTTTGTAGAATGGCCAGCCCTGCCCTGCCCTACTAAGCATGCATGTTTTACTTTTCTGAAAGTGCAATCATGGATGCTTGTGTATTGAATTTCTTTTTAATATATACTAGTTGCTTAATGTTGCGAGCTATCGCTAATGTCGAAGTATTAATAAAGTATTACGTTTGGAAATTTTTATTGAAAAAGTTTATTTTTTTTTTTCCTACTTCACATCTGTTTGCCTGCTACATTCTTTCTTAACAAAGCACAAGGGTGTCGATTTTAAACTAACCTCAGGCAACATAATGCCATTTGTGTAATGGGCATTTTGGAGAGCCCCAGAGCATTGCTTGAGTTGCAGGGCTCCAAAAAGTGTTTAAGGTCAGGACACTCTTTATTTGGTAGCTCCCATCCTTAGAGCCTCTAATGGCGTGTCCTTAACCACCCTACATGTGTTTTTGAGCCCTACCTCCACTATATAAAATCAGGGGCGGCTCCTCAACTAGGGCGGAGGAGCATCACCCCACTTCTTTCTCGCAGTGCGAGAAGCAGAAACATAAAATGGTTGCGGGCGGGTGGGCGGGGCTGCTCTACGAGCAGGGCTGGGCAGGGGAGGAGTGGTGTGCCCACTCCTGAGTGAGCATGACTGGTTTGGGGCCCTCTGGGGCCGCCCAAACCAGTCATGAGCACTCTGCCCTTTCTCCATGCAGGCTGCAATGTAGCCTACATGGAGAAAATGGCCTCCCCGTAGGCGCCTGGCTGGGCGGCGTCCCCACCAATCACAACGCTGCCATTGCAGCGTTGTGATTGGCTTAGGGGAGGGGAGGAAGGCTGTCTGCTTCCTGTTCCTGCCAGAGGTAGGAGAGGAGAGCCTGAGCCGTGAAAACACGGGACCCGCGGACAGGTAAGCTTTTTTTAAATGTATTAATTATTATGTTTACCCTCACCCCCCTACCCGCGATTAATGCCGCCTTCGACTGTAAAACATTTTTAAAAGGCAGTTGTTGGCGTCTCATCAAAGCTGGTATTCTCAAAGTATTACGCCTAGCTTTAAGGTGAGAGTGCCTGAAGTGGAATTAAAAGTGCCTCATAAACCTTAAATCTGTTTGTTATCCATTTCCGTTGTGATAGAGTACATTTTTTTTCTTATGGCCTTATTCAGGGTTTGTTTTCTTAAGGCCTTATTCAGGGTTTGCCGGAAAGGATACTCTATCACGAACGTGGCTTAAGTCCTGGCTGGTGTATTGCCAGTGCATTATAGCCAATTACACTTGCAATATGGCGGACGGAATATCCTCCATGTTGTGATGGAGTATTGCGGCCACCAAACTCTAAATAAGGCTCTTGGTAATAAAGCCGTGGAAAAAACGAAGCACTTTGCCGTATTAAGCTCTGTACAGATCCATCACTCTCATGATGGCAAGTGAAAGCCTGGGGATGAGGCGAACGGGGCTAATTAGTAGGCCTGGGCGGTAAATTCCGTTCCGTTCGCGGAATTTGCGGAATTTGGGTAATTTCGCGTTCCGCGGAGAACGCGGAATTGCCAAAAATTCCGCGGCTTCGCGGAATTTTTTGCTTGTTCGCGCTTTCAAAGTGCGTGTTCGTGAGATATTTCCCCCTGAGCACGCAAACAGCGTTCGCGAACAGGAAAAAAGCATCGCGAACGGGCGGAACAAGCAATTCCGCGTGTTCGCTGAACTTTTGCGTGTTCGCAGAGTCTTTTTACTGTTTTGCGGAACTTTGCGTAACGCGACTACGCAAATTCCGCCCACCCCTACTAATTAGCTCATGTTTAAAGGCGTGCAGGATCGTGAACACCACTTTCATTCACCATTTCTTTGTCTGTCCTCTCGCCATTGCTTGACCCAGAGCCATCATATCCTCTGTATTCTACAGACTTCTTCTCGGCAAAATTGAGGTCAAAGAATCTCGCAAAATGGATATTTCTTTGTAATTGTGAATTTAAATAATGTTCATTTTTTTAAGATTGTTTATCCAGGGCCCGGGCACAACCTTTCCTGCCGTGTAATAGCTGCGGCTGCAAATTGACAGACAAAGAGGTCTCCCAGGGGTCAAAGTATGTACTCGAGATGGAATTAGCATTGAACAGCAATTAGATTTTCTATCGATCTGTCTACTGTTTTAAAAATGTAAAACGGAAATGGTCTAGACCACTCCGTGTATACGTTAAGCTCAGGACGTGTTAGTAAAAGATTATGTATGACTCTGCTAGCAGGGATTCACTCAGGAGGCAAATTAGATAGAGGGGCGCTTATTGCTAAATCACAGAAGGAAAGATGTGGATGTAAACAAGCGCTGACAAAGCTAACAGAGTTGGCTTTCTCATGGTGAATCCTCAGGGATACATATTTTCTTTAGGTAAATCACTCATAGATGATGAAACAGCAGCACATGTAGACAGAGCCATGCACAGACTTTTAAACGCCCACAGGGTCGACCTGGGACAGAAAGTAGTTACGGGAACCAAAATAAAATAAGTGGAACACATTTTCAAATTGGGGCAGTTTTGAACTTGTAAAGACACACTGTGTAGATGTTTTGAAAGGAAAAGGAGACTGCATCCATTTATGCTTGCTGTAGACATTGTATGTGGTAACTTAGTTGAAATCAACGAAAAAAACTGGGTAGTCAGATCATAAACAGGCCCACAAACAGCCAGAAAACCGGCCCACACACTGACCTGTCAGACAAGTCCTACGGCACTCACAGATTACCCTGTAAGCCAGTCTGACTGTAGACCAAATGAGAGACGGAGTCTCATGCACACAGAGAAAAACACAGAGGGTCAGGCAGCATACATTTAGAAGGACAGATTGACCGATATCCGCATAGATTCACAATAAACATAGACACACAGGAACCAATGGCGTAGCTTGGCAGTAGGACTGGGGGGTGTGAGCTTCAGATTTTTCTACAATCACGCTGGCATATCATGTTAATCATTACATGAGAAGCAGAGCATGAGTACAGCTTATGGCCCAGTGGAAAGGGAAAGGAGTGAGGCACCCCACGACATGAGCACATGACCCAACACCTTCGAGACCTCCACTGGCTCCCCGTCTAGAAGAGAGTAACTTTCAAGCTACTCACCCACGCCTACAAATCCCTCCACAACATCGGACCCAAATACCTCAACGAAAGAATCTCTTTCCACGCACCCAAAAGAAACCTCCGCTCCGCCGACCTTGCCCTGGCAGCGACCCCGCGCATTCCGTAGAACCAGAGCTGGGGGAAGAGCCTTCTCCTACGTCGCTGCCAAAGCCTGGAACGATCTCTCAGTCAACATCAGATGCTCCCCTATCCTGCACACCTTCAGGAAGAGCCTCAAGACCTGGCTCATCGGCTGACCCGGAACTGCACCCCACTCACGGGTGAGTAGCATGCTTTAAAAGCCCCTGATTGATTAATTGATTGTGAGGGGCACTTAAAGCACAGTATTTTGTAGGACCTTCAAATCAGAGACCAGAGTGTGTGTGTTTTTGGGTGCGTGAATATTTAAAAATCCCAGATGAAATCCAACAGACACCTTACCAGACCCAACTGAAAGTTCCTGCACCCAACTATTTATTAAATATTTCATTCATGGGGGGTGTAACACCCAAACACGCCCCCCCCGAAGCTACACCCCTGACAGGAACCATGTATGACAGCCAGAAGGCCCCAACTTTGCACAAAGGCACCTGTCTAGATACCTGTGCAGACAGATGAGCTGACATAATGGCACTGATGGATAAATGTTAAATCGGTGCTGAGGACATTCAAGATTCTTAGACTTCTGATATTTAGCCTTTCTGGGGCTGAAATAACATTTTAGCAGTAGAAAGTGGCGGAGTGAGAACAGGTATTCAGTCTTTGACCTCTCCTTTGGGACATCACTTCTGCTGAGAGATAGATTTCAATCCCTATGCCCATACATTCGTTGTCCTCTTTCCAGTGATCACTTTTAGGTAATAACAGTGTACTCTGCATGCCCATTTCATTTTTGGCCTCTTGGAATAATCAAACATATGCAGCACTGCAAGTCGATTCCTTAATTTCTCGTAGAAATTTTTACCACATTTACACCCTCATTTACACTTTGGTGTACGGAGGCTGTAACCAATATTCTAACACCCACCGAGCTGTCTATTACAATAGGTGCATCCTGTATTCCTAGCAACCTGGGTAACAGATACAGTAACAGATACAGGAGTTGCCTCAGTCACTCATAAATGTATTCTAGCAACTCTCAAGAGGTAAATTAATTTATTTCTATAGTATTGTATTAGGGTAAAGGCAAAGAACATATCACCCAACAGTCAATAAAATGAACAATTAAAAGCGCTTTATGAAGTATTTATCTGAAGATGCATGAAGTAGTACTGAAGAAATGTAGAAAGGTGCTCCAGGTGAAAGAACGGTGCACTGCACATGAGTTTTGAATAGGTTAATAGAAGACATAACACAGTGCCCAACAGCTCTTTGAAATAAGTTTCGGCTGTTTCAGAAAATATTATGAGTGAGCTTCAAATTAGTCATAATGCACATTATACATTTGGTAGTTAATACAGCCCAAAACTTGAATGTCATCTAAGTTTCTATCCCATTCAAATTTTATTACATGTACTGTTTCATGTATTTTCATATAAATATGTACTGCTCAAACTGATGACCTGGAACACACTGTCCATACTGGTGTAGATGGTGGCCTAATCACAACAGAAAGGGAATCGGGCGTATCCGTGTATCCATGGGAAGACTAAAGAAGGAAGTCAGAAGATGGTGAAAGAAATGCTGACTTCCTAAGAGCAGTTCCATAGTGTCATTAATGTCCACACAGGAATTGGGGGACATTGAGCTGGGCAAAATAGTTATTTGTCCCTCCTCCCTAGAGAGCTCTAACCTGGAAGAAGATCTTTTAGACTCTAAGTGGACTGATAAGTATACATAGGTAAAGAGAATGATTCGGGGAGAGACTGAATTGGTTTATATAGTGATTGAAGTACAGCCAATCAGTCAGCAGGTCAAGGCTGGAAACTAAAATCAGCCCTGACAAAAATGTTCAACCCAGCCCACAATGCATGAGATGCCGACTCGAATAGGGGCATGGTTGGGTCATGGCAGCCCATCCTAGTCTGAAGGCGAACAAACCCCAGGAAGATGCCAGAGTAGCAGAATCCCAAGCTGTGGCTGTCCAGAGAGTTTATTGGGCATTTAAACTGAGAAAAGTTCAGAATAGGAGCAAAGGTTAGGTGAGACCAGTAGCAGAATTATATTAGAAATCTTTGTGTGGAAGTTGAATTATGTGCTGCAACATAATATGGTTGATTTGTTAAACACACACACCAAATTCAAATTTAAAAATACTTTATTCGGTTGTCATAACCACGATAGCATCCAGGAAGTAAAAAGACTATTCATCACAAAAATAATAAGAACTTTACAAACAGGTTAAAGACACAACACTTCTTCATATAAAAAACAGATCAACCAAAGTTTGCATTATATTGTGAACCCATCTCACCAGTCCAAAGACGTAAAGTACAAAGTCACCAATATACATTACACATAGAGATCAGTTGATTCAAAGCCAGGGAGTGCAAATAGTCGTAACTCATCCGGTTCGCTAAAGTGCAAGATAGTCTAAGTGCAAAGAGGCAATCAGTGCAATACCAAGGGGTGCAAAATATACATAATACAAAGCATCAGAAGACATCAGGTTCCAGACCGTAAACTGTGCATGCGTAACATAATTGTAAACAGTTTCACTATTCAGAAAGCTGAATGGGATAGATGTTTTGCACGCTTGTATCATACGCTGGTCAGGAAACTGCTCACAGCAAACACGACAGGGGTAGAGGTGTCACTTTTCAGGATCGTCAGGGCAGTTAAATAACGAGTCATCCCCATGTTCAAGCATATTGGCTGAATCCACTTCCGTCTGGAACCAAACTACTCTGGACAGAAGAACAGGACATGTTCCTCTGTTTCTGGAACCAAACCACAGGCAGGGCACAAATTAGCGCCCAGATCATTCTTCCACCTGCCTGTGGCAGATTTCAATGGTAGAGTACCTAGTTGGAAGCATAAATACAAGCTCTTAGTCAGTGGCGGTGTAACAATGTCCAGAAATGGTTCAAAACACGGTGACACCTCAAATTCAAGAAACATATTGGTCAAGTGACCATTGGAGTCATTCACAGCATACTGTTCATAAACTTAAGCCCAGTAGTGAGTCATTAGTTCATCAATCTCGCTTTACAGGTAATTTTGGGCTCATGCCACAATTTTTGCAAGCCTAGCTTTTGCAGCCAATTAAATACAAATTTGAGCCAGGAAATCTTCATGATGTTACTCAAGTTCATTATTTCTCTAAGGGAATTCCTGTATTCACTTGGCTCCGGAGTTACCAAAGGCGTGCCCAATACACTAAAGGCTTTAGAGCTAACCGATCTGAGATTCTTTTAATACCAAGATCAAAAAAGAGTGGAAAGAGGGGGTACTGGCAGGGACCAGGACATGTGAGCTAACAAAATTATTTTCCACTGTGGCTAGTTGCTGCGTGCCAGCACATCTCCACACCTCGATGCCAAAAGATGCAGCACTTTGACCTTTGGCATGGTACGCTTCAAGTTCAGGGAAACCAAGCAAGAGCACGTCTTTTGGTGAAGACAGAGCTTAGCATTACCTCTGTGCTATATCAACAACACACTTTTACTAAATTGGAATTCCCGCTTGAAATTGAAACTGTCAGATAGTTTGACCCCAAGATAATCTACTGTGAACTCTTTCCAGCAGGTCAGCACCTGCTCTAACTAGGCAATTCTTAACTGCTCTGGTCCCAAACACAATACATTTTGTTTTGGTTACATTCAACTCAAAGCCTCTGGATTTGCAGAACCCCATGAATTGTCAATTAAGAACTGGAGCCACATTGGGGTTTTGGAGATGAGAAGTGAATCATCCGCAAAGAGAATATGGTTACCTTCTTATCATTTAGAATTGGTGAATCGTTTCTACAGACCATCAGTTCAATCATGATGTCATTTATGTACAAGGTAAATGGGGTCGGAGCAAGGACGCACCTCTGGCGCTTGCCCTTTAGAATTGGAGCATAGTCCGTTAATTCCCCTCTACTGCCCCAGTGGACCTGAGCGTAGGTTTTGTCATGCAGCCTTGCAATAAGTTTGACCAAATTCCCCAGAGCACCCATTTCAATCCAAACTCGCCAGAGATTCTCACGGGGTATGAGATCAAATGCAGCCCTAAGTTCAATGAAGGGTACATATAGCCTTTGTTTCAGCAAGAGTGCATATTTCCAGTATAGCAGAGCAAATCTAAAGAACTGGATGGAGGTACTTGTCTTCTGGCGGAAACCAGTTGCAGTGGTGATAGAATGTGATCTGCTCCTACCCACTCAAATAATTTTTCAAGCACTTGCCTTACAATTCATTTTTGTAAATGATCTATAATGCTGATAGGCCTGCAGTTAGACAGAATACAAGGATCACCCTTTTTGAAAACTGGGATAATCTCAGCCCCCTTCCATGAATCAGGAATTTCCCCACCGGCCTAGATAGCATTGGACAGGAGGTTGACATAGCTAGCCCAGACTAAGGGTTCAGATTTGAAAAGGTTTCTGGGGATTTTGTCTGGCCCATGGGCCTTTGCTGATTTTAGGAGGCAGATCACATTAACAGTATCCTCAAAACTTAAAAGTGCTGTGTGTAATCTCTGTTGGTGAAGTGTCGTCGTTAAGGACCATCCGTCCTGGGCTGGACACACAACTTAACACAATTTCTCTGAGATTTCTGTGCTTCTGAAACTAAGCCAGCAAATGTGAGCTAAGGTTTTCTTTTTCCAAAGTCCATTAGATAAACAAAATCCTCTGTTTGAGAAGTGTTAAAGCTCAGCCACTACCCTGATGAAGACTTGATATTAAGAAGAAGTATCTATTTAAAACGGAAACTGAACATATGAACTGAGTTTTTCTTGATATAACCCATATGCAACATTTTATCTTTGGCTATAATCAAGGAAATTTGATAATTTTTTCCTAAATAAGGGTTGAATACCCAGTTCTTACTTTGTAGAAAATTAAGTGCCAGGCCCGAAAATAATCAATATCATGAGATAGACCTATTCGAAATAGATTTTATTATTTAGTACATAATCACTTTTATAATGCAATTTCGGACTCCCTATCTTCCTAATCCATATCAAGCACCAAAACTCATGCATAATATCACTCACACAGTCATACAAATAAGCATCAAATCCACACATTAAAAACATTGTTCAAAATCCATACTAACATCATTATATAGACCTATTCGTCCATTGACATGTACCACAGAAATGGTCTACATTAATATCATTCAGGATGCATCCTTTACGTATATCAATGTCGTCTACATTAGATCAAATACAATCATATAAAGAGGTCAAGATTGCACCAACACGCGTTTCGTTGAAGAAAAGCTCAGACTGTTTAAGCCACCTTCATCAGGGCGCTGAATATGATGAAATGGTGGTGGCAGAGGCCATCCAACAAAAGGACAAAAATATTCAGGAGCCCAAATCCAACTTAGATAGGGTTGTAAATACAAATGGAGAACAGGTATGATGGAGGAGTTCCCCTTCAAGGAGGAAGTCAAAGATGGGGGAGCGCAATGTACTACAGCGTAGGCCTAGTATCGGTATAGGACCAAAAATCCAAGGATGGAGATAATACCTTTACTAGATGGACTTCCGAATGGGTAAAAAAAAGGTAACAAAGTTCAATACCAACTAAGACAATTTATAGATAACAATATGGGGGCATTTAAGTTCCCACAACGATGAAGATATATTTGGAGGTCTGGGTCCGTGCAGGGAGTAAATCAATCCTGCAGTCATTGACAAACCGCGTACCATCCCGGTTTTCAAGCGGCACCACCACCAGCTCTTACTGTTGAATGCCAGTGCCAGCATTACCTCCTAACTATCACAATCAAACAATTGTGATATTTTGGACTAATCTAGGTAACCTTAAACTCCAGTGATGGCTTGGCAGTCCTAGTTTTATTTATATATATATTTAAAATATATTAAATAGTTAATCACTCTACTGAAGTCCCCTGGTAAAATAAAAAAATAGGCAGACAGCACAACCATCTGGTGGATTCTCATTAATATGTGCTTGTGTTTACAAATAAGTACTGGGTACGAGCACTGGCATACACCTACTCAAATTAAGCATTGGAAATACCCCATCAAAATTAATCACGAGGCTAAGCAGACCAGAGCAACTATTTATATGTATGAACTTTACTTTGTGACCACAGAAAATGAAATTGATAATTTGCTTGGATAGAGATAAAAGCACATTTTATTTTAAAGATGGTAAAGGTTCTATTTAATGAATCAACTTTTTGAAAAAAAGTCTTTAAGTGTGTTTATTGGAAATTATTTTCTTGTTAAATGAAAGTCGGAGCCCTGTAACTTGAATTTAAGAAAAACACACATTTTGGGGTACATGCTCGATGTCAATACAAACATCGTTCTTCCCTCCCAGCTGCCCACAGAGATCCTATTCCTTTGACATAGACCCACATTATTACAGCAGTGACCAAGTACAAAGTCCAATACAATTTAGTAACGGGCATGTAGCTTTCCATGGTCCATCAGGCGCAGTCGCACTGGGGCCTAGCAAGGTTAAGGGTCCCATACAACAAAATTAAGGTTGTATTTTACTACTCAAGACAATAGGGACATGTTTTCCTTGCTTGTAACAGGGCCCGGAGTACCCTTCCTGCACCAATGATTAGTGAAATATTTGTCTTTTTAGTGCACTATCATGGTGTATGTTGCTGCAAATATATCTAACACAGGAGAGGGAGCAGGGTTAGAAGACTGTTATTTCACAAGTACAAACTGAACGACTTATCTCTTCAATATCCACATGTGCTCCGGGTTCAAATGGACTGCCAGTACAGAACATGAAACATGACCCATCACAATGGGGCTCTCTTCTACCTATTACATTTTTTTTGTCAAAATCTTTTTATTGCAACTTCAATGATTAACAAATTGTGAGGCTCAACATAGCATTACCATAAGCCAAGAGCGATAGGTAGCTAAAGACAACACACATGTTCCCCACAAGTAGTCGACATGTTCCATAATATGTTCAGATACAACGTACCCTTTGTCAATTTGCATCTGCAAACCATCTACATATCTCTCAATGAACCTTCACAATATAAGCAAGAGCCCACAACATAAACAATAAATAATAAATAAATAAACAATCCAGTGGCATTTATCATACTTGATATGAAGAACAGAGGAGGCCTTAGGGCGGACAAAGGTCACCCCGGGGAAGGGCGGGGGCCCACCACTCCCAGGCACGGGTGGACGGGGAGCCGCACAGGCGGGGAGGCGCGAAAAACCCCAAAGCCCAGGGCCCCCAGAGGGATCAGGGCAGGGTCAGGGTTCGCTACGTTTGAAAGAGATGTAGGACCCGCAATCTGGTGCCACGGGCAAGGAGCGGCAGACCCTCCGATAGGTACCCCATCAGCGGACTCCAAATATACTCGAACCCTTTACGGGCGTCCGCCATGATATCAGACATGCGTTCAAGGGTTAGAGCCCGCCACAGCCGGGCGTGCCACTGAGAGAGGGAGGGGGCCTCCGGCTTCTTCCATGCTGCTGCCACTGCCATTTTGGCTGCCCCCAGGCATAGCCACATGATGGAACGATCCCCCAGGGTTTGATGCTTCAGGCTAGGATTGCGTACCCCAAGAAGGACATGTTCCAGGGAGTCTGGTATAGGGTATCCTAGAATCTTTTTGATCTGGGAGAGAATTTCATTCCAGAACGGTTGAATGGTGGGGCTGTCCCACCATATGTGGTGAAAATCACCCATCATCCCACAGCCCCGCCAACATCTGTCTGGAGTGTTCGGGGAAAAGAGTGTGTAGTTTTTGGGGATATTAGTACCAGTCATACCTAAGCTTATAATGGGCTTTTCTTAAAAACATGGACCTATTATATTTAGCGATATCTTTATATAGGGAGCTCCATTGTTTCTCTGTTATAGGGGTCTGCAGGACAGTGTCCCAAAAGGCCATATGCCGCGGGGTCCGAGAGGGACCCGCCGTGAGGAGGAGAGAATAGAGAAACATGATGCAGCCCTTCGCCGTTCCCCCAGTCTGCACAAATCTCTCTATGGGAAGCAGATCCCTGGACGCGGCGAGTCGCATCTGAGGCTGCCGCAGCCAGTGTTTCAACTGAAAATAATGGTATTCTTCTGTAGGTGGGAGTTTAAAAATAGCGTCACAATTATCAAAGGAGCATAATTCCCCTCGAACAAACATGTCTGACACCATTAGGCAGCCTCCCTCCCTCCACCTGTCAAAGGGACCCTCCCGCTGAGCAGGGGAGAAGGCGGGATTGAAATGAATAGGGGTATAGGGGGATGGGAAGGTCGTCAAGGGCAAAGTCTTGGTGACTATATCCCTTGCTTTAAGAGTAGTAGCTGTAAGGGTGCTAAGATAAACATTTTTTGGTCTGTCCTGCTTGGGTTTCCAAAGAAGGTCCCATATGGTTCTGCCCGCCACCAGCCTATCCATATGGAGCCAATATCTGTCCGAGGCCCTGAGGGACCATTCAGTCATAACTCAGAGTTGGGCTGCTCTACAATAGAGAAGGAAATCTGGGAAGGACAGCCCTCCTGAAAGTTGCGATCTGGTCAATAGTCGTTGAGCTAAGCGGGCCCTACAAAACAAATTTTATCAGTATCGTCTTTAACTTGGCGAACAACTCCCTATCTACGGTAATCGGCAGACCCTGAAATAGGTAAAGTAGCCGAGGCAATACATTCATCTTAATCGCATTTATTCGACTAATCCAAGTAATGTATGTGGAGCCCCACTTCTTGAAATCTGCTTTAAGTTGTCGTAACAAGGGGGGAAATTAGCTGTATACAGATCTGATGGGTTAGGTGTAATTTTAATGCCCAGATACGTGATTTCTTTGTGGACACACTTTAACGGTGAGGACGCTGCAATGGCGGTCATCTCTACCAGGGACACTGATAGATTAAGTAAGAAAGATTTTGAGAGGTTAACCTTAAAACCTGCCACTTTCTCAAAGTTATTGAGATCGGCTTGAATAGCTGGGAGCGAGGTACGAGGTTCCGTAATGGGTAGCAGAACGTCATTGGCAAATAAAGAGATTTTGTTCTCTTCTGGCCCAAACTTGATCCTGTAGATTTCTGGGTTAGCCCTGATATGCGCAGCAAGTGGTTCTATACATAGCGCAAAAAGCATGGGTGAAAGAGGGCAGCCTTGTCGCGTACCCCTTGATAAATTAAAAAAGTTCAAGGCTACCCCGTTGACAAGAACCCGATACTTGGGACAGTGATAATTGGCCTGCACCATGCCCAGGAAAGTCTCACTGAACCCGAAACGTCACAAGGTGCACCACAGGAAGAACCAATTGACCCGGTCGAAGGCCTTCTCTATGTCTAGTGATAGCAAGGCCGCCGGGATGTGTTTTTTTCTGGACTTTATCGATTAGATGCACTATCCTACGTAGGTTGTCATGAGTCTGACGTCCCTTGATAAAGCCAGACTGATCTGGATGGATCAAGTCTGGTAGGATCTCTTTCAGTCTGCTTGCGAGTATCTTAGAGTATAGCTTAGCGTCCAAATTCAGAAGCGCTATAGGTCTATAGGAGGTGCATAGTTGTGGGTTTTTCACTGCTTTAGGGATCAGAGTGATTAACGCCTCCCCATCGACGGAGATACCTAACCCGCGGTCGCTATCTCGTTAAAGAGATCTGTCAGATGGGGGTGTCAGCTCAGCGCCAAACGTTCTGTAGAACTGAGCGCTGAAGCCATCAGGTCCTGGGGCCTTCTGGAGTTTTAAAGCATCTATCGCCCTTCGGGACCTCGTCCCTCGTTATGGGTTGCCTCAGAACTTAATTGGAGACTGGGGCGATCTGCGGGAGTTCAAGCGAATCCAGATAGTGAGATTGGTCCTGCTCATCTAGGGGGTCCGCTTTATAGAGTATTTTATAGAATTCGCGAAAGGCACTTGCCTTCCCCTCCCCACTGTAGTGAGAAGTGCCCAACTCGTCATCTATCTGTCTGATGTATTCCTTCTCTTGTTTTGCCCGTAGCTGTTTTGCCAGCCGAGGGCCAATTTTGTCATTACCATCATACCCTCGGAATTGGAGGGGTAAAAGGGTCTTCTCTGCCCTATTAGTATAGATTGCCAGGAGCTTGCCCTTTAATGCCGTTACCTTCCTCTGGGCCTTTATAGACGGGCCCTTCTTGTGAGATTTCCCCGATTTTTGTAATTCCCCCTCCAAGGACAACCGCTTTGAGGTGTGTTGCTTCTGCAAGGAGGTGGCTAGAGCGATGTATTTGCCCCGCATAACAGCCTTAAAGGCATCCCAGTTGTTTAAGCGGGAGGTGTCTTTAGGGTCATATTTGGTGAAGAAGTCCTTGATTGACTTTCTCAATTCATCCCGGAAAAGCCGGTCCCTACTAAGAATATTAGGGAAATACCATCTTTTAAGTTTAGAACGGGGAGCCGGCCAGTCGACCAAAATTTCCAGTGGTGCATGATCCGATAAGCATATCGAATGCAATTTAGCTGTCAGGATTGCTTGACGGAGCGACTGACTCAAAAAAATGTGGTCTATCCTAGAATATGATCTGTGCAAGTGTGAATAGGAGGAGTAGTCACGTGTCGAAGGGTTCGGCGCTCTCCGAATATCAATCAACCCCAGCCTTTGCAGTGTGGATTTAAGCATCTTAGTAAAGACTCCTGAAGTTGATCTGTGTGGATGAGTAGTGTCCACAGACAAGTCCCAAATAAGATTGCAATCCCCCATTAAAATGATATCCCCTGAAGCAAAACCCTCTAGTGTTGTGAGAAATGTAAGGAGAAAGTCTGATTGCCCAGCGTTAGGGGCATAAACCATGGCAATAATGCATGGACGACCCATCAGAACCCCTTTAACCATAATAAATCTCCAAGATTTGTCCAACTTCGTGTCATGGGGTTGGAAGGGCACTGAGGAGTGAAACAGGAGGGCGACTCTGTTTTGTTTAGTGTCAATAACGGACCAGAGAATCAGTGGGTAAGATTTATGCCGTAAACGGAGGTCTTCACCTTTCTTCAGATGGGTTTCCTGTAGCTCAATTATGTGGGCATGATGGTCCGCATAAAACTTTCAAAGGCGTTGTCTCTTATTGGGAGAGTTTAGCCCCTAACATTCCAGGACATATACTTAAGTGACATTAGAGCATGTGTGGGGAGGTCACACTCCGCCTCGGAAGTCTCTCATCATGCCCGGGCACCGCTCCGCCCCTCCAGAATGTAAAACCATACGACATGTACCATGGTAATAATAAGACAAAAAAACATGAACAAAAGTGTCAACTACGAAGTCTCCAAGGTGACGAAAAATCTTCACTGCTGGTGACTCCAGGGGCACGTCCAGGACCGCACCTGGAGCCCCGCTTTTGCGGATCACTGGGCACCCAAAGGTCTCTAGCATTTTCTTGCCCAGGCCAGGGTGGGTGGGGAGGTCCCGGGCACATGGGAGAAGGAGTCCCCAGCTTGTCACTGTCTTATATCCCCAGCCCCTGGACCGGAGTTCCAGCTGCAGAGTGGTGTTTTAACAAGCACAAGGTTCCTGGGTGCCCATAGGACTGAGGGTTACACACCACATAGAAAAAGAGTCTTATGTCAGGAGTCTAGCACTGGTTGTTGTTTTGACGTTTTGCCCTCCCTCTTGGGCGTCTGCCAGGGTCTCGGCTGGCGTTGCTCCCGCGGCTGCCCCGCACTCGCCCGTGTCGAGGTCTTCTGTGCTGTCGTTGTTTCTAAGCCGAGCAGAGCCACCGCCCCTTTCAACTCGGTGAAGTGGCATTGCTTGTTGCCGAATGAGAAGGCGATACCGAAAGGATAGGTCCATCTGTATTTGATCTGGCGTTCCGTCAACACCGCGGTGATCGGTCGAAATTGTTGCCGGCGGGCCAATGTGGCTTGAGCTACATCTTGGAAGAGCGAGCATGTGACCCCCTGGAAGGTGATAGTCACGGTTTCTAGCTTTTCATAGAATAAGTTCCTTGGTTTTGAAGGAGCTGAATTTGGCCAGGACATCCCTTGGGCGCATGCTCTCACCTGCTAGACGCTGGCCCACTCTGTGTACTCGTTCCAACCTGACCTCTGGGCTGTCGTCTCCTATGGCGCTGGAAAAGAGGCCCACCATAAACGCCTCCAGGTCCGGTCCCTCACTGCCCTCCTCCAGGTCTCTCACATTATTATAGTCTCTACGGGAGTGATTCTTCAAATCTTCACATTTTAGGAGGGCGGTGTGCAGTTGGTCATTCAGGTTGGAGGATCACTCCTCCAAGGGCGTCAATCGCTCCTCCAGCTCCTGGTATTTTGTTTCCAAATCCAGGGTGCGGGTGCCCACCGAATCCACATCCGCCTGTATCGATATCAGCTTGGACCGCACCTCTGATCGGAACGCCTCAAATGTAGCACTAGTGTCTGCCTTGATGTCCTCTCTGAGTTCCTTCTTGAACTCCCGCAACATCTCCGGAAGATCCTCCCTGGTAAGCGCCATGTTGCCTTCCGCGTGTCCCTCCACTTCCTTCTCTGCTCGTGGCTCCGTTGGAGCAAAATAGCTTGAGACTCGGTTGGTCTGGGCCTTTTTTGGGGGCATACGGCGAAGGCCTCGGTCAGCACAATGCTGCCCCTGGTCAGTACAGGCTCTCAGCTGGGGCAACACAACCTGCAGATGGGGCAGCCGCTCAGATGCGTGGTCCACCGAGGAGCCTTTTGACAGAGTGGGCTCAGCTTCCCATCAGCGAGGGCTAATGTAGCATCATCTAGGGCTCCCTCTCTCTGGTCCCCTGCTAGCTGCTATGATTTGGCCATGTTGATTTCAAGTCGGTAATACCTCCATCTCACCATCACGCCCCTTCGGTGTTCCGCCAGATCAGGTAACCCTCCCCCACAGAGTCAGCCAGGTAGAGGGGCAGTTCAGCTTGGTGCGGGCCCTTCGGGCGCTATTTTAGGGTCAGGCATCAGGCATCTTCCCCTCCGATCGCTACTCGTTGGGCTAATGGAAAAAATCGAGGGGGGGACCCCTGGGTCTACTTTCTCCCCACTGGCACTAATTTTCACTCCCACCTGGGCCGTGGCAAAATCCGATGTCCTCTTTCCGTTGCAGCCGCCAGAGTCGGGCACGGCCACCCGGCAAATTAGTACATAGCCGACTGTGCCTCTGGACTGGCCCCTCTCCAGCTCTGCCGCCCCCGGGGGTCCAGGCAACGTAGCAGCTCAAGTAGCGGGAACCCTCCAGCCGTCCCAGGTTGACGCAGCTCGGGCCGCTTGGAGCGATCACATCATAAGAGCCGCGGCCCCCATCTTGTCGGCTCCCCCGCGCCTCCTCTCCGGCCCGAGTGTTTTCTAGATTACCGCTCATCTAAGCGGTCGTGGCCAGTGACAATGTGTCTGCTGAGTACAGCACGCCCTCGCCAGTTTCCTGTGCAATTCATGTGTCATTGGCGTGCTGTGTGGCCCTTGATTGCGGGGCGAGGCGCGGAGCCTAATCGTAACATGTCCGCGCGGTTGGCCACGCCCCTCTACCTATTAAATTTAATTCAGTCATCTATGCAGGCATGTTCTACCATCCTGAAAGAATTCAATTTTATATCCCATCTATAAAATAGCAAAGTTATCATTTGATCTCACTATTAGAAGCAGAGGGAAAAATATTGGCAAACACATATTATGTAAGCTTCAGAAGTGTGTGGATGAAATGAAGCTAATATCTTTTCATCAGACAGGTTTTCGGTGGAATTGTTCCTTTTAAGATAACTTAATAGCACTATCCTTTTTGGCTCAGAAAGGTTGTCAAAACAAGTTGTCAAATCTTTTCGCATGCTTAATGGATTTATCCACCACTTTTGAAGCTGTGGTCCAAACTGAATGCTTGTGGAATTGAACAAGGTTTACTAAAGATTCTTATTGCATTACATAGTGACACATGGGTCAGGGTCAAACTATCTGAGGGGAGAGGTATGACCCCAAGAATCTACATTTTTAATGGCCTAAAACAGGGATGCACCTTGGATCCTGAATTAATTAGTTTGTACTTCTCTGATTTAACTGAGGTCATACTGAAAGGTGGGGTGATTCACCCAAATTGGAAAGCATAAAAGTTCCGTGCTTGGCTTAAGCAGATGATCTAGTGATTTTATCCACGACACAGATTGACCTACAAACTCAATTTACTAGGGTATTTTCTTTTATTATGGCTAATAATCGCCAGATCAATGTTAACAAGACAAAGAATATGGCATTTGGTTGTTGCGATCCTAAATAAAACTAGCTTAGTAGTCCTAGTCAAATTGAGTTGGTGTCAACATGGACTTATCTAGGTCTGACATTAGAAAATAAATTAAGTTAGAAGGCACATTTAAAGTACTTGCATGATAAAGTGGCAGTAGTAATGGGTGCAATTAAGAGATTCTCTACAAAATGCGGAGGGGAGTGATGGCTCCAACACTCATAGTTTCCAGTTCTAAAATAGTTCCAGTACTCATGTATGGGTCTGTCTGTACGACATCAGATATAGCCATAAAGGTTGAAACGATGTTTCTAAATTGCATCAGAAAACCGTTCAACCTACGGAATGCAACTCCATAGAGCCAACTGAAACTGGAGTTTGGTATCCTGCTTGCCCAGGCAATAATCAATCGTATTCACTATTTTATGGATTGCTATTTAGCAGAGGAAAACACCCTAAAAATTACATCTAGAGGGAGTTGTTCAAGCCTGTTAGAAGCTCACTGCTTGAATAACACTCTATCAAGACCGATTTGGGTAACCTCATTTTACTAGACTTGGTGGTCATGTGTAAAATGACCAAGGCAGCTCGAAAGGCATTATTAAAAAGGAAAATAGGATTATCTAGTCGCATTCAGGATATGGAGACGACTAGCAAATATACGAACTCAAAGTATACGCTGGCAATATATTCTTCACAACAGCAATCATACATTAATTTTAATATGGGTACCAAAGAAACTTTTTCTACGCTTCAGGCTCTTGTATTTACCCTTTTTTTAATTTGACGGTCAATGTAAAATACAGTGAAGAGTTGACTGTTTGTGCCGGCTATGTCACACAGGTCCAGAATCCTAGGACCATATTTTCTGTCTGTCCTGAAATTCTCGACCTCCACTTGAGATACTTGAAACATATTTTTGACACCGAGGGAATCAGAACAATCAAAGATGCTATGTTATTTTGCTTTATGGGCTCCACACCAAAAGTTGTTGGTCCTAAACCGAAATTTCTGTCCTAAGCTATGAGAAGATGGGAAATTTTAACACTTTAATGTTTTTTTATGCCCGTTTCTTGCATAGTTTTAGAAATAATGTTTTTTTACTTTGGTTGGGTACATGTGGTACCACTTACTAGGGACCTACAAGTAAATTAAATGTACCAATTGGGTGTATACCAATTTTACCAAGTTTAAAGGCGAGAGGACAGCCACTGTTTAGCAGGGGAAAAATGCACAGAATCCTAATGTCAACAAAACAGAGTTCTGCAGGGAAAAGGGGGTGAAGGCAAAAGGTCTGGGGGCATATCATGCCTAGGATGTCAGGCCTAACACCCCCTATGAGTGCCAGGGGGTCTGAATGTCCGAGGGACAAAGTCCCTGTGTCTTGTGTTGGTGGCTGTAAAATGTTTCCCCAAGTTGCTCCTAGCCAATCAGATTGCTCAGTACATCGGGACCAGTACAAATCATGCGGTACCGAAAATGCTGATGGGAAAAGAAGCTCCCTAGGCCATTCAAAAGGCTCTATTTTTTTTAAATTACGTTAGTGCGGGATCAACCACCCACCCAGATATCACTATTTTTAACTGCTTCTTGACCAGCTGAGCAGTTATTTAAACTCGAATTTCTCAAAGAGCTAAATGGATTTGCGCCAGATCACAAAGGACAATCTTTCTGAGTGAGTAAAGTTCTAACTTTTTGCCAAATTTGCTGTAATTTCGCGTCCCAAAATTTCGTATGGGATTTATGATGGGAAAACTACATTTTTGTTAACTGTCTCCTCTATTTTTTCTTGGCCCGCCCTTAATGGTTCTCCCTGAAACTTTCCAGGAAAGAGCTCAGGTGTATGAAGGTTTTTTATTAATTTTTTAAAGTTTTGTGAAGCCTTGCAAAATGTGCCAAAAATATTAGTGAAACATAAAACTCTATTCCTATGGGAATATATGTTAACTGAAGTAACTATAATTTGCACACTTGCCAAGCACATTGATGTCATTAACGATGTCATTTCAGATGTCATCAGTGATGCTATCAATGATAACACAGAACATGTCATTAGTGATGTAATATGTGAGGTCATGTGCCGTGCAAGTGCACAAGTTATGGTTACTTATTATAACTTTGACTGGTGAGTTTCAGTGGTTTGATTTTAAAATGGTATTTTTTAATGGTCCATTTCACTGAAATATACATAACGTATGTTTTACCCCTTAAGGTCTTGCAGTCAATACCCTCCATACAGCCAACCCTACGCTGCACATAGCCTTCAACTGTGCGCAGTAGGGGCTGGGAGAAAGTGCCTGCCCCTGTGGACCCATCCCCCAGGGCCTTTTATTTATTTAAGGGGTGAGAGGCTGCGTGACCCCAGGGACCCCATCCCCGGTGCGACTTATTTAAACAAAGGGGAGGGAGCTGTGTGGGGCAGCTCATTTTACAGGGTGAAGAGGCACGCAGCCCCCCTCCCCAGGCCGATTTGGACCCCAGGGACCTCATCCTCCATGACTGGCAACATTTACACGGGGGAGGGGGCATGCAGTCCTCCCTCCCCGGGCTGATTTGGGCCCCAGAGACCCCACCCCCTGGCCCGGCACCATATTTAAGGTGGAGGGGGCACGTGTCCCCCTTCCCGGGCTTTCAGCCCTGGCACCCTATCCACTAGGTTGGCACCATTTTGAAAGGTGAGAGGGGCATGCGGCCCTCCTCCTCTGAGGCCCTAAAGAATAAAAGGTGGGTGCCTTGGTGGCCATCCAGGGCACCCACCATATCCTTGTGGAGGGCTGCTGGAGGAGCCCTAAGCCCCCGTGGCCCTAGCCACCTCCCTGCATCAAGCAGGAGCCAGCATTGCTCCCGCCCACAGGTAGCAGCTACTAATGCTGCTCCCTGCGTTCTGGAGCAATAGTTAGATCTGTTCCAGGGAAACAGATCTAAAGTCCACTGCCAGCGAGTGGGAGCATTTTTTAAGCTCCCACCCACTGGGAGTGGATTTGGTGTTTGCTCCCGCTTGGCGGGAGATTTAAAATGCTTCCACCAAGTGAGAGCAAACACATTTTTCCCTGCCCATGCTGCTATGTCCCAGGGGTGGGTACCCCGGGACATAGCCTGTGAGCCGGCCAAGGGGATGAAATCCTCAGAGCCATTAATGGCTCAGGGAAGGGTGCCGCACGGCCTCCCTTCCTTAAAGAAATTGACCCATTGGGTGGGCTCCCCAGGGGCTATTCAGGCTCGGGGAGGGGGCCATGCGCCCCCTCCCCTTCTAGTTAAAATTCAGCCCCGGCGGTGGGCTCCCTGGGGCCTTCTGAGGCTTGGGGCGGCGGGCCGCGGTGCCCTCCTCCCATAATATTTCTGGCTCTGGGAGTGGGCTCTTGAGGCTTGAGGAAGGGGGCCATGTGGCCCCCATCCCCAGAAATATTAATATCGGCCCGGGGTGGACTCCCGGGGCCTCTCAAAGCATGAGGAGGGAGGCCGCCTCCCAATAAATATCGGCCCCTGGGTGGACTCCCTGGGGCCTCTGGAGGCTCGGAGAAGGGGGCCATGCAGCTCCCCTCATCTTTATAAACAGAGACCCTTGGGTAGGCTACCTAGGCCTTATAATGAATAAATGTGGCCCAACTGCCATTTTGTTTTTTTTTGTGGGGGTGAGGGGTTTGCAGCCCTGTGAGAGTCTTGCGTAATCGCCAAGTTTTTTGCTGGTTTTTTCTTTTTCTGGGTCCCCTCTTGGGGCCTAGCAGGTCAGGGTACCCCTACCCTGCCCCCATATCTTTTTTGTTTAAGAACTTCAGGACAGAAGACTAAGTCCATGAGTCCTGTAATGACTAACAACATTTTTCTCATGTTGCTGGCATCCAATCAGGAAAATGAAAATCCGTGGGCCAATCAGAACGCTCTCTTTTTAAATTGGTGCTCCCGCAAGAGTCTCAGAGACTCTTGCGAACTGAAATGCCAAAATATACAATTCTTTTTTACCCTTAATTTCTCAAAAACTACTGAACAGATTTACCCCAAATAACAAAAAGCACAATCTGTGGGGAAGATCTAGCTTCCTGCGAGTTTGGTGTAATTCCATTTAGTAGTTTTTGCTGTAGCCTTGTCTGAAGAAGTCTATGAAAAATGCATGGGGATTTTGCGTTTTGGACCCTCCTTTTTCTTGCCCTCTGCTTGACGGATTACCCTGAAACTATCCAGGAATGAGCTGGGGTGGATGAACATTTTTTGAGAAAGTTTTGTGAAGATTTGTCAAACGGGGCTAAAGTTATTAGCAAAACAAAAAACGCTCCATCCATGGAAAAGCAGACCTAACTATAGCTACCTAGTGGTGACTGCCACTAGGTAATGTGTGCATGTATGTATGTATATATATATATGGAAAGATCACAATCCTGGTTCACCACACATCCGGCGAAAATCATATATATGTATATGTATGTATATATATAGAGATATATATATATTGACATTCACAATAAGTTCATAGACTCAGGGGTCGATTCCGATTCGGGCCGGAAAAAGCACCGACCGACTCGGATCCGGAAAAAATACCGACCGACACGTACCCGTGGCGCACGACACGCCAAGTACGATGCAAGGCGCGAAAAATCCGACCGACACGTACCGAAACAAAGTCGACCGACCGAGCCGCACGGAAAGCAGCAATCCGGCCGGAAAAACACGCGAATCCAACCGACCGACACGCACCCGGAACAAATCCGACCGAAACGTACACGCGAACTCCAAACCGCAAAGTACGATGCAAGGCGCGAAAACCACGAGCGAGTCGGACGGAGGCCAAGCCGTACGACCGACACGCATACAAAACCGAGCCGAAGCAACACAATACACCGCGACCGACGCGTACGCAGCATAGAAAACTGCACAAACACAGCGTGAACGAAACGGAGAACACCGTACGAGACCAATGCAGGGTCCGACTCGGTCACAAGAACGTTTCCAACATACACAAACAGCACAAAGGAAAAATCACCCAAAAAAAGGCCAAACAAGCAATTACCAAGCCAATAAATACTGGGGGGTGGGGACAGAGAACAAAGACACACCCACAACTCCACCTATATAAAGGACACAAATCACTACCATGAGCCTTTGCAAATGCCATTCCACTGCCAGCACCCAAGAGAAAGCAACCACACACCCACAGCTCATCCCTCACACAAGCCACACACCATCAGCACACCAACAAATACCTACCTCACATACACCCAGCAAAACACACACTCACACACCCTCACCTGCACACCAACACACACATCACCCACCATCACCACCCATCACCATGCCCCCCAAGAAGAATCCCAAGTTCCTAGATAGTGAATTGGAAGTCATGGTAGACGAGATCCTCAGGGTGGAGCCACAGCTGTTTGGCACATTGGTCCAACAGACCCCCATGTCGCAGAAAACCAAGATGTGGGAGAGGATCATCAACAGGGTGAACGCCCAATCACCATGTCGGCGCACAAAGACCGACATCCAGAACAGGTGGTATGACGTGCGCAGGAGGGTACGGAAAATGCTGAAGCAAGACTACATCAACAGCCAACACACCAGCAGTGGCCCTCCTGCCAAGCCAATATACCTCAGGCCCTGGGAGGAGAAGGTGCGGGCCATCCTTCCGCCAGTGAGCGTATATGGACTAGAGGACATCCCAGAGCCTGGTGAGTACACAACAAATGTACACAATATACTGCCACAAAACACACACACATCACTGTCAAGGGGAGAGTCAAACCATGCACTCATAGCAATTACACAGCAACCAGAACAGAATCATCCCAAAATGTGTATGTCAGTCAGATAAACACAACACATGCCATCAAAAAAGTCACATCCAACTGTGCCATCACATGTACAAACAACTACAACTACAGCTAGGCAGTGGCACAAATAGAACCAACAAACACATCCAGACATGTAGCCACCACAACAACACCAACACACAGTGAAGAACACTCAAAGGAAGGAATTCTGTGTATGCTGGCCAAGTCAGTGTAGCCAATAGCATCATGGGAGTCGCAGTCACACATATTGCCCCCCACAACTGCCCCATCAACACCACCATGAACCATGCGCACATCACAGGGAGTGGAGAAGGACTCACAAGATGGCTGACACTGGCTACTGCTGTGGGGAACACAAGGCCCTGCTGGCAACTGTGCACCAACAAACAGCAGGACACCACTGACTGACATCCTGAGAGACAACTTCCACTCCCTGCAATGCAAGCACGTTCCATGGTGGGATATCTGGCTGGCTGGGTGGGAAGGGGGACTTGCAGCACTGACTATAGTCACAAGCACCTCCCCTCACACACCCCCAACACAAACTCCACAGTACCCACCTGGTAGAATGCAATGCCCTCCATCCTAACACAAGATCCCACAAAGAACCACCACCCTGGGTTATGTTGTGTGAAGCACAGGGACACTCTTGGGACTCTTAGCCAAACAACTGCCAGGACAACACTCCCAGCCATCCTGTCAGCACAGCCACCCCACCCCACAGGGAAGCAGAATCAAAAGGAAGGAAGCATGGGCATGCTGGGAAGGGGGGTGGAGGCAATAGCATGATGGGAGTCGTAGTCACTGATATTGGTCACCCCCACAACTGTCCCATCAACACCACCCTGAACCATGCTCACATCACAGGGAGTGGAGAAGGACTCACAAGATGGCTGACACTGGCTACTGCTGTGGGGAGCACAAGGCCCTGCTGGCAAATGTGCACCAACAAACAGCAGGACACCACTGACTGACATCCTGAGAGACAACTTCCACTCCCTGCAATGCAAGCACGTTCCATGGTGGGACATCTGGCTGGCTGGGTGGGAAGGGGGACTTGCAGCACTGACTATAGTCACAAGCACCTCCCCTCACACCCCCCCAACACAAACTCCACAGTACCCACCTGGTAGAATGCAATGCCCTCCATCCTAACACAAGATCCCACAAAGAACCACCACCCTGGGTTATGTTGTGTGAAGCACAGGGACACTCTTGGGACTCTTAGCCAAACAACTGCCAGGACAACACTCCGAGCCATCCTGTCAGCACAGCCACCCCACCCCACAGGGAAGCAGAATCAAAAGGAAGGAAGCATGGGCATGCTGGGAAGGGGGGTGGAGGCAATAGCATGATGGGAGTCGTAGTCACTGATATTGGTCACCCCCACAACTGTCCCATCAACACCACCCTGAACCATGCTCACATCACAGGGAGTGGAGAAGGACTCACAAGATGGCTGACACTGGCTACTGCTGTGGGGAGCACAAGGCCCTGCTGGCAAATGTGCACCAACAAACAGCAGGACACCACTGACTGACATCCTGAGAGACAACTTACACTCCCTGCAATGCAAGCACGTTCCATGGTGGGATATCTGGCTGGCTGGGTGGGAAGGGGGACTTGCAGCACTGACTATAGTCACAAGCACCTCCCCTCACACCCCCCCAACACAAACTCCACAGTACCCACCTGGTAGAATGCAATGCCCTCCATCCTAACACAAGATCCCACAAAGAACCACCACCCTGGGTTATGTTGTGTGAAGCACAGGGACACTCTTGGGACTCTTAGCCAAACAACTGCCAGGACAACACTCCCAGCCATCCTGTCAGCACAGCCAGCCCACCCCACAGGGAAGCAGAGTCAAAAGGAAGGAAGCATGGGCATGCTGGGAAGGGGGAGGAGGCAATAGCATGATGGGAGTCGTAGTCACAGCTCTACATCCCCCACCACATGGCCCAGCAAGCTCACACTCACGCATGCACATCCCACAGAGAGTGGAAAGGCCCATCAAAGATGTCTGACACTGTTGCTGTGTCGTGGGGAGCACAAGGGCATGCTGGGTACTGCACACCAACCAACAGCAGGACACCACTGTCAGCCATCTTGCCATTGCTCTCACACCCACACACACTGAACTCCACACAAAAGCAAGTAAGTATGGGAATGCTGGGAAGTGGGGTGGAGGCAATGGCATGATGGGAGTCGTAGTCACAGACATAGCTCACCCCCACAACTGTCCCATCAACACCACCCTGAACCATGCTCACATCACAGGGAGTGGAGAAGGACTCACAAGATGGCTGACACTGGCTACTGCTGTGGGGAGCACAAGGCCCTGCTGGCAAATGTGCACCAACAAACAGCAGGACACCACTGACTGACATCCTGAGAGACAACTTACACTCCCTGCAATGCAAGCACGTTCCATGGTGGGATATCTGGCTGGCTGGCTGGGTGGGAAGGGGGACTTGCAGCACTGACTATAGTCACAAGCACCTCCCCTCACACCCCCCAACACAAACTCCACAGTACCCACCTGGTAGAATGCAATGCCCTCCATCCTAACACAAGATCCCACAAAGAACCACCACCCTGGGTTATGTTGTGTGAAGCACAGGGACACTCTTGGGACTCTTAGCCAAACAACTGCCAGGACAACACTCCCAGCCATCCTGTCAGCACAGCCAGCCCACCCCACAGGGAAGCAGAGTCAAAAGGAAGGAAGCATGGGCATGCTGGGAAGGGGGTGGAGGCAATAGCATGATGGGAGTCGTAGTCACTGATATTGGTCACCCCCACAACTGTCCCATCAACACCACCCTGAACCATGCTCACATCACAGGGAGTGGAGAAGGACTCACAAGATGGCTGACACTGGCTACTGCTGTGGGGAGCACAAGGCCCTGCTGCCAACTGTGCACCAACAAACAGCAGGACACCACTGACTGACATCCTGAGAGACAACTTACACTCCCTGCAACGCAAGCACGTTCCATGGTGGGATAACTGCTGACTGGCTGGGTGGGTGGGAAGGAGGTCCGGCTGCCAACCAAACACAACCAATGCAGACCATGTTCACACCCCAGAAAATACATAGAAATGCCCAAATAATGCAGGACAATGTGCCACACCAATATCAACCCCTGACTGTGACGACTCAGGACAATGCAATGTACAGGCCCGCACCCAGAGGCACAGTCACAACTGTCATGTGTGTCAACCATTGATGCCTGCAGAAACATGACATACATTGTTTGTGTCTCCCAAAAACAGGTGATGATGGGGACACAGCAGCAGACGCTGAGGAGTCCCAGTCCCAGGCTCAAGAGGATGCCGAGCTCACTGGCGTCGTACAGCCTCTGTCCTCCTCGGACGATGAAGAACAACCTGGCACATCCGGTGCAAGTCAACATGCAGCACCAGCAGGACCACCAGCTGCAGCACCAGCAGGACCACCAGCTGCAGCACCAGCAGGACCACCAGCTGCACCCCCTGCACCCACCCCTACAACGACTGTCACCACGAATACCATCCCTGCCGACATGGACAGAATAAGGAGCAACACCAGCACAGTGACCCTGGACCAACCTGGGGCCATGGACACCACCACCACCACCAACCCCCATGGTGGACCAGGGTTATCTGTGCGTGCCACTGCACACACTGCACATGTCAGCAGGGGTGGTGGGAGGGGTGGGAGACAGAGGTCGCTGCTTGCAGACGTTGCTGGTGTGCATGATGACCCACAACTGGTACGCATAGCTGATGCGTACCAGTCCAGCACCGGAGAGCTCAGCCAGGTAGTGGGGCTCCTCAGAGACATTAAACAGCAGCAGGCTGCCCATCATGCCCGCTTGGACTCCCACATGTCCCACGTGGAGTCACACATGTCCCGTGTGGACTCACACATGTCCCGCGTGGAGTCCAAGTGGGATGCACTGCATGAGATGACGGCGGTGCACAGGGACATTTCACAATGCCTCCGCCAGATGAACAGCAACCAGTCCACACCTCCCTGTGTGCCAACAACATCTGGTGCCGAACAAACTGCAACTGCCACAGGGAGGGAGGAGGACTCTGGCGGAGAGTCCCCTGCACCGCAGCAGCCTGCACTTGAGGGCCCCCCCAAGAAGAGGGGTCGTCCGAGGAGGGAAAAGTGAGAGGCCGATGGCCAAGCGCAACTCCCAGGAAGCCTGAACCTGTTCTGGATGTTCGCCTTTGTGCACAGACTGTTCACCCTGTTGACGGCAACACTACTCCCACACATTGCATGGGGAGTACAAGTTGGACCAATGTGTCAGACAACTGTGGCCCCGATACTGGGGATCCTGTCTACCCGGACTTTCAATTCACCTAGGAACTTGGGATTGCAAGATTCATGTACAGCACAACCCATCCTATGCACTATTAACACAAATGTATCACAATAAACACACTAATACACCATACTTGCCTCTGTCGTGATTCCAACGTGGGTGCTGTTATGGGGATGATGAACTGCAAAATTACACTGTGTATGCGAACTGCAACAGCAAGGACAACACAGGCATGTGAGTACAGGAAACGTGACACACATGAGGGAGACACACCACCAGGGCTACACGACACATACACACCTAGGCCATCTGACTCATTGCCTACACTGATGTTGCCAGGGAAGACGGTGCAATGCACAGACACCACACCCATTCCCAGTTGTAGTCAAGTAGCCCACAGGTGCAGTAAGCAAATGGCAGTCAAATATGTGACCACAGACAACGCACATCACAAAGTGAAGCACAGGTTTATTACACAGTTGCAACATGCCGTAACCACTACAGATGCAAGGTAACCCCACCTGGCAGCGGGCACACAGTCAACAACTGTAGACGGAAGGAAGTCCATGGGTGTGGCGCACATCACCTGTAGGGACACAACAGCTACCAGCCTGGATGTGCAATCACGTCGTCGGTGGACACAGTTGACCAAACGAATCTGAAAGTACCCTGTGAAGGACAGAAATGACACACAGTCAAAAGCAATGGAGTACAGGACAGAACAGCAAAACACATGCACAATACATGTTACAAGATACCCACCCAGAACCAAGTTAGCATGTCAACACTGTTGGGGAGAACAGCCCACCTGTCACCACACATCGCAACACACATCCAGTCAAGTGGCCCATGGACACACTCCCACAGCACCAGAGCACCACCCACACATCATGCCAACTCACATCATTGACATGACACCTCAGGATACTCACATTCAGCTAAAGAAGTTGGTGATGAGCTGTGTGCGGACATCACCATCACCATCATCATCATCATCATCGTCACTGGCATCGTGGTCCAGGCCAGGATCCTCCACAGGTGGCGGATGTTGGTCATTGTCATCCTGGATGAGAGGCAACTCCTTCCGCACTGCCAGGTTGTGGAGCATGCAGCAGACGATGATAATCTTGCACACTTTCGCAGGGGCATATGGGAGGGACCCTCCGGTCTTGTCCAGGCAGCGGAAGCGGCTCTTCAGGAGACCAAAGGTCCGCTCAATCACTCTCCTGGTCCGACCATGTGCCTCATTGTAGCGCATCTGGGCAGGTGTCACAGGGTTCCTGAGGGGTGTCAGCAACCACGGCATGTTGGGGTATCCCGAGTCACCTACGGACAGACAAGTGCACATTAGCTGACTTGGAAAAGTGGGCGGAATACTACAGATCAGATCACACACAATGGCACAAAGTCAGTACACACCGACAAGCCAGGCACGCTGGTTCTGCATCTGTGCCATCATCCTGGGGATGCGACTACTCCTCATCACAAAGGCATCGTGTGCTGAACCAGGGAAACGGGCACACACGTGTGTGATGGTCATGTCTGCAAGACACACCACCAGTGCATTGACCGAGTGGTAGTGCTTGCGGTTCCTGTAGGCCTGCTCCTGGGCCTGTGGTGGTACCAAAGCCACATGTGTCCCATCAATGGAGCCAATTACATGCGGCATCCTCCCCAGGGCATAAAAGTCACTCTTCACGTCAGTGAGTCGTCGCAGTCTAGGGAAATAGATGTACCGGTTCAGGAAGAGCAACATTGCCGCCAAAACATCGCGGAGCACACGGCTGAACATGGTCTGTGACATCCCACCAGCAGTCGCCACAGTATGTTGGAAGGTACCAGTGGCAAAGAAGTGTAGGGCTGCCATCACCTTCACCTTGGGGGTCAGCGCTGTAGGATACGGCCGGCCAGGCTGCAAATGTGGGGACAACTGCACTGCCAAATCCTCAATCAGCTGCCTGGTGAAGCGGTACCGTCGGATGCTGTCCCGTTCCACCATCGTTGCCAGGTCTGGGAATGGCCGATGGACAGCAGGAGCCCTGCAGTGCAGAGGAGAAGTAAGCAAGATTGTCAGTCACCCCACATATGCGGCATTGAACACACTCAAGATCCCAACATACATCATTATGAGGCACAACTACATGAAGTGTGCAGTACCGGAAGGACATGTATGGTACATACATGGCCAACATCTGTCAACACGGTCCAACAGGTGGCATCAATTAGTCCCAGGTTGGCCCATTGGATATCATGAGGCCGTGTCACAGTTCCCATCTCCTGCTGCCGTGTCACAATAACCCCCCACAGGGACATGTGAGGACAGATGTGCCCCAGGCACCACAGCTCAACGACAAGTACATTCCCAGGGACCCTGTAATGCCACATGGACACTGGCATTACATGGAGTATCATGTATACACCACAGCAAAACAACCATGACCCCCACAGGTAGTGGCCCCACTTGCCACGGCAGGACAGACATGGACGTCTGTGACACACACGCACAACATCAGAGTCCATGCACACACAACGTGGATGTGGAGACTGTCTCCCATTGTGCACATGAAATCAGAGACATTGTAAACACCACATGCACAAAGACTGTGGAGGACCATCACTATTGTGCCACTGGGACACCCTGGCTCAAACATACCGTCCCACATGGGACTCACGGGGTATGTGACATGACATACACATACACCACTGTGAAATGTGACCATGGCACATGCACAGATATGAACAGTTGCACATCACAGTGGTCACGTACACGTAACACCCAGGATCCTGTCCCCATGAACACGTGCACAGCCTGGGGGTGGCTGCCCACAGGTGACACCCACAGGACAACATGTACACCAACATACACACAATAGGAAATGCAGCCTTACATGCCTTATGATAAAGTTTGGACAGGCTGTCGTGATGTAGGTGTGCCCCTCACTCCCTGGGAGCTATCTGTGGCTGGCATATGTCCATCTGAGACAGGCATGCTGACATATGCCAGTCACATGTACAGTGATGCGTTGAACTGCAATGGACCGATCGGTGCCTCCGGCCGGCCCATTGCTTTCAATGTGTGCGGGTACGCGTTGTACCCCTGTGCGCGTTGAACTGCAATGGACCGATCGGTGCCTCCGGCCGGCCCATTGCTTTCAATGTGTGCGGGTACGCGTTGTACCCCTGTGCGCGTTGAACTGCAATGGACCGATCGGTGCCTCCGGCCGGCCCATTGCTTTCAATGTGTGCGGGTACGCGTTGTACCCCTGTGCGCGTTGAACTGCAATGGACCGATCGGTGCCTCCGGCCGGCCCATTGCTTTCAATGTGTGCGGAGTACGCGTTGTACCCCTGTGCGCGTTGAACTGCAATGGACCGATCGGTGCCTCCGGCCGGCCCATTGCTTTCAATGTGTGCGGGTACGCGTTGTACCCCTGTGCGCGTTGAACTGCAATGGACCGATCGGTGCCTCCGGCCGGCCCATTGCTTTCAATGTGTGCGGGTACGCGTTGTACCCCTGTGCGCGTTGAACTGCAATGGACCGATCGGTGCCTCCGGCCGGCCCATTGCTTTCAATGTGTGCGGGTACGCGTTGTACCCCTGTGCGCGTTGAACTGCAATGGACCGATCGGTGCCTCCGGCCGGCCCATTGCTTTCAATGTGTGCGGGTACGCGTTGTACCCCTGTGCGCGTTGAACTGCAATGGACCGATCGGTGCCTCCGGCCGGCCCATTGCTTTCAATGTGTGCGGGTACGCGTTGTACCCCTGTGCGCGTTGAACTGCAATGGACCGATCGGTGCCTCCGGCCGGCCCATTGCTTTCAATGTGTGCGGGTACGCGTTGTACCCCTGTGCGCGTTGAACAGCAATGGACCGATCGGTGCCTCCGGCCGGCCCATTGCTTTCAATGTGTGCGGGTACGCGTTGTACCCCTGTGCGCGTTGTACCGCAATGGACCGATCGGTGCGCACCCATTGACAATGGGCTTGCCTGGCAACGGACGCGTTTTCGAATTTCGAACGAGTCGGTTGCTGGAAAATCAGTTGGTCACCCACAACAATGTTGCAAAATCATGTATGTCATGAAGTTGAAGATTTGAAGGATGCTGTGGGCGTGTTTTGGTGCTGCTATTCCATGGATTGGCCAGATTCAGAAGATGCAAACGACTTGGACCTATCACTTTGGACACAAGGGACAGTATCTGCCTCTCCAGCACATATATATTGCTGGCTGTTCCCCTGAGAGCCCACTTGCCTGCACTACATGCTCCAAGACGACATCTGCCACTGCACTGCTGCTGTCTCTGCCCCTCTGGACCCTGCAATGGCACGTACTGTGGAGAGAGCCCCAGCCTTCAGCCTTGAAGAGAACCAGGCCCTGCTGGACAGCCTACTTCCACAGTACAGCAAGCTGTATGGGACACCAGGGGAGCAGGTGAGTGTTCTGTGCACTGCCTTTCTGAATGTGCATTTTGTCTGACTAGCAAGGCTGAGAGTCTGCACGCCACTGGCTAGCAGGCTCACTGAGTAGTTGTCACCCCCCATAGTGTGTAGTGACTTGCACTGGACAGGTATGGTGCAGTGACAGTGCATTTGAACATGGTTTTACTTCCCATGCAATGATACCATGTAGTGACGTCTGGCAAACTGTCCATGGTCAGCTTTGCACTGCCTGTGTACATCATGTGCCCCTGTGATTGAGACATGTATATACAACTGTGTCATGCACGGATATGTTGCATGTGTGGTAATGGCCTTTTCACTTTGTCATCCTCACAGGTTAATGCCCATCGGAAGCAGGAAATCTGGAAGGACATCGTCCGGGCTGTCCGGTCCGTGGGGGTCTACAAGCGCCGGATCCGCAACTGCCAGAAGAGGTGGCAGGACCTTCGGGGCTGGACCCGGAGGATTGCACGGGTCCAGCTGAAGCTGTCGCCTCCTCGCAGGAGGGGCGGAACACGGACCCTGACCCCCACATGCTCCAGATCCTGGCGGTGGTCTTTCCAGACCTGGATGGGCAGCTGAAGGCCAGACAGCAGCAAGGAGGGGGTGAGTCAAAGACTGCACTGTGAACTCTGTATTACATGCTTTGTGCCCTCCTCTGGCCTGGTTCAACTGCCACAGTGCAGCAGTCATGTTGTCCAGGAGCCATGTCCCTCTATTGTGCACTGCCCACTGCTCATCTGATACCCAGGTGTGGCCCTTACAGTCAGGGAATTGTGTCACTTGGGACTGTGTCCTTGCAGTTTGCTTCACTAAAGGTGGGGGACAGCATCTGTTTCCCTAAATCTGTTGTGGGCATCATGGGTGGGTCCATTGTTCACACAACGCCTGGGTTTGGACATGTGATCTGCGTGTTGCTTTGATATGCGGTCCACTTGCTGAGCTGAGCCACCACATGTGCCTGGGGTATGTGGCACACGCCCATGCAGCGGGTGGGAACAATGTTTGTGCCCCAGGAGTGTGCAGATTACGTGTGTCACACATACATAGCCAGCTATCCACTGTCCAGGGCACATCCCTCATTCATGTGGAGCAGGACAGTCATGCCTACTCCAGGCCATGCAATGCACTCTGTACTCCCACTCCCGTGTATCAGCTGACACATTGTGCACAGTGATTTGACCCCTCCGGTGTCTGCCTCTGTGTCAGTGTGCTGTGGATTAGTTGCCAGGACTGCTGGGGTGTTTCTTGGTAGGGGCTCAGCATGCCCCTGGAGATGTGACCATAGGAGACGATACTTGTGTGTCACATAGGTGTTTGATCAGCTGCCCGTGCAGACTGGGGTATGCGAATGTGATGTTCAGGCAGCTGTTCCCCATTCACAGCAAATTGTGAGGGGCTCAGGTTCAGAGGGTAGTGTCACAGGTCTCCCATATGTCCAATAGGTGTGACCTGGACAGATGAGGGTTGAGATGATGTGTTGTGTGGGGGATGTACATGTGCACTTGTGCAGCTCCAGGACTTGCATTCCCCATTACCTACTATTGTGACACAGTGCATAGTGTTGTTGTCTGGCTGCCAAGTCATACATCACTGAGACAGTGATGTATGACTTAACAGTCATGCCTCTGCCATGGCATGTGTCAACTTATTTGTGGTCCTGCAGGGGAGTGACATGTGCTACATGCACACCATAGTGGCGCTGGCTATCAGGACATGGGTGCATCATGGTGTCTGTCGCTGGTATGCATCACATGCATTTCCTATTTGACTCTGGGCATCCCTTTCATCCGGAAACCTGTACTGACTCAGTGGCAAGAGCTGTGATGTGTCCACACCGTGTCCTCTGCACTGTCCAACTACTGTGTACTTGGTGCATGTGTCCACACTGGGGTGTTGCAATCCAACAGACACCAGACAGATGGGTGCAAGGCCATGTGGGATGTGAGTGCCATGCTTGGCATCAGACTGACAATTGGCTTCTCCTGTTCAGTTAGGGCACTTTTAGCAATGTACAACTAATGATGCCAGGGCTTGCTCTGTGATGTGCTGTGCTCACAGTGGTGTGTGCGTTTGGTGCAGGTGACTGATGTCTGTCTGTTTCCCCATTGTTTGCAGATACATCCACGGCCACGGAAGGGGACAGCTCCACGGACCAGGAGGAGCCAGAGAGCCAGACTGGGTCAGCAGCCGAGGAGTGGTCGGAGGGACCCAGTGGCACGGAGGGCGAGGGGAGCCACACCGAGGAATCCTCAGCACCATCCACCTCAGCTGAGGACCAGAGCAACTCGGAGGATGACTCCCTTGTGGAGGCGGGTGTCAGCAGCCACCACACCCCAGCTAGTGTTGCTGTCCCCGCCACCACCAGCACCACCACCGCCCTCCCATCGGCTCCCATTCCCAAGGTCCGTGGAGGCTCCCATGTTCGGGAGCGTGTCTCCTTTGGCCCAGGCACCGCACCCCTGCCCCTGTGTCCCCTGCTGCCCTGAGTGAGGAGTCTGTGTACCTCCTTCGCCAGCTCCATGTAGGGCAGACAGCCATGCTGAGTGTCCTCCATGCGCACACCGCACTGTTGACTCAGCTGGTGTCGTTCATGGAGGGCATCTCATCGGGCATGTCTGACCTACAGAGGGGCAACAGGTCCATGGACTCCTCCCTGACGGCAGCAGTGTCCCTCCTCAGACAGTCCCTCACCCCTCCTGCCTCTGCTCCATCCACACTCCCCAGCACCTTGCCCGTCCCAAGCACACACACACCGGCACAGGCACACACCAGCACACACACATCCAGCACACAGACACACACGCCACAAACTAAACGCACACGCACGCACAGTCAGGGGACTGAAACCAGACTCACAGGGGATGGGGCCCTGGTACACACACACGCATCCACGGGCACTGCGCAGTCCTCAGTTGCCTCTCCCTCCAAAGCACCCTCCCTTGCCTCACCTGCAACCCCAAAGACCCAGCGCCTCTTCCTCAGTGACCTCGGCCTCTTCCCCTCCGATCCAGCTGCCCCAGCATCCAGGGGGAAGAGGAAGCCCCCACACGGAGCAGAGTGCCCCTCGCCCCCGGACACCCTCCCCCAGGCGCAGACAGACTGAGGCCCCCACCCGCAAGTCCCCCGGAGTGGTAAGAGCAAGACCCCGCCGCCGCCCTGCAGCTCAAGCACCAGGTCACCTTCCTCCATCCCTCAGGCCCCCACTCCACAGGTGCCCCCGCCACACCCTGCCCCAGGTTCCCCCACCCACAGATATACCATCCCCAAGAGGCTCCGGCCTTCTCCCCCTGCCACTTGCTCTCCCGGCACCACACCCCCGCTGCGCTTGTCTGTGCCACTGATGTGGTGAGGGTGTCCTCCCCCTCTGTCCAGCCCACCTTGCCTGTTCCCCATTCTCCTCCCCTGGTGGTAGGCACTGCAGTGGAGTCCACTACCACCCTGTCTGACTTGGGCACTGCAGTGGCGGACCTGTCCACTCCATCTGCAGGGTCCACTGCAGTCGTGCCGGCACCCACAACATCTGAGCCATGCCCCCCAGTTGTGCCGGCACACACCATGTCAGACACCTCCACTGCAGTTGTCAGTGGCTCTCCAGCACCCACCACCCCTTCCCTGCTTCCTCCTGGTGAGCCCTGATCCTGTCCCTGCGGTGCCTGGCCTACCCCCCGGTTGCCCCTCCTAGTGGATTGTCCCTGGTTTTGTGCAGGCATGTGTAGGGTGGCATCTGCCACTGTCACCCACTTGTGACTTTGTTGATGGACTGGCCATTGGCCTTTGTTTATGTTCTACCGGACTTCTACTTTTAATGCCACATATGCTGAATAAAGCAACTTTCTGTTCTCTAGTGCTTTTGCTTCTGATGTACATGATGTTGATGATGCTAACAATGCCCTTGCTGCAGTGATGGTGATATTTGGTCTCATGATAATGAAGTGTTACTGTGCAGGAACCCATGTGGTCCAGGGGTTATGTGTCCTATCCTGTGGTGTATCCATGTCATCCATAGCAGCATCTGAGGGTGTCATGTGTTCAGTAGTTGGCAATGAGATTTCCTACTTAGATTGGCAACTTCACATCTGTGGCTTCCACCCCTGCACATCTGTTGTGCCTGCCATTGTTCTATTCGTCTACTTCCCTGACCGTGTGGCCATCTCCAGTGAACATGCAGGTTTGGGCATCAATGGGGAAGGACTCATCTGTGTTGTCAGTGCAACATTGCTATACAAGTGTGTTGGATCTGTGCTGATGATTCCGTTGGCACTTCCATGACCAGGCTGATGGGACGGGAGCCCTCATTTGTTGCTAATTGTTGATTGTGTGTCCCATTGCTGCCATGGTATGGTATCTGTTCGCCTCACATCTGCAGTCTCCACAGGGTATCTGCATGTGTGTGCCCATTGGTGCAAATATGTGGGTCTGCATTCGGATGGTCACTTCTGTCATTGTGTCATTGATGATTGTTGACGGTGTCAGCCCCCATGGGTGTTGTTTGTCTGCACATGGCCAAAGTTATGTCTTATTTGCACTGCAGGATTTGGCTCCCCCAATTTATGTTGCAATGGGACACATACACTACTTTGCCACTGATGTGTTTGTTGTTCTGTGACCAGGAATCATCCATGCAGTTTGGCAGTTGCACCTCTTACTTTGTCAACACTTGCCTTTTGGTCACTGTGATGATGGGGGTTTGGACCCCATTGCCACAATGTTCGAAATGTGCTTCAGCTATGGACCCCACACTTACATTTTGGTCACTGTGATGATGGGGGTTTGGACCCCATTGCCACAATGTTCGAAATGTGCTTCAGCTATGGACCCCACACTTACATTTTGGTCACTGTGATGATGGGGGTTTGGACCCCATTGCCACAATGTTCAAAATGTGCCTCAGCTATGGACCCCACACTTACCTTTTGGTCACTGTGATGATGGGGGTTTGGACCCCATTGCCACATTGTTCAAAGTGTGCTTCAGCTATGGACCCCACACTTACATTTTGGTCACTGTGATGATGGGGGTTTGGACCCCATTGCCACAATGTTCGAAATGTGCTTCAGCTATGGACCCCACACTTACATTTTGGTCACTGTGATGATGGGGGTTTGGACCCCATTGCCACAATGTTCAAAATGTGCTTCAGCTATGGACCCCACACTTACCTTTTGGTCACTGTGATGATGGGGGTTTGGACCCCATTGCCACATTGTTCAAAGTGTGCTTCAGCTATGGACCCCACACTCACATTTTGGTCACTGTGATGATGGGGGTTTGGACCCCATTGCCACAATGTTCGAAATGTGCTTCAGCTATGGACCCCACACTTACCTTTTGGTCACTGTGATGATGGGGGTTTGGACCCCATTGCCACAATGTTCAAAATGTGCTTCAGCTATGGACCCCACACTTACCTTTTGGTCACTGTGATGATGGGGGTTTGGACCCCATTGCCACAATGGTCATGGCCTGCTTGCATTGTGGGTGCCACACACATATATGTGTGGCACATGTGCTAGGGGTCACATTGTATGTTCAAAGTCATGTTCGGTGTTGTAGGCATTTGACACAGTCTACACACGCTTGTCATGGTGTTGGGGGGATGTCTTCTTCTTGCATTCCCTAGGTTGTGGTGTGCTGGTTGTGACATGCATTGTCCATCCTATGAGTGGGGGTGGTAGTAGTGGTAGGCATCCAGCCCCCTGGCTAAGGGTGGTGGTAGGCATCCAGCCCCCCTGGGTGAGGGTGGTAGTAGTGGTAGGCATCCAGCCCCCTGGGTGAGGGTGGTAGTAGTGGTAGGCATCCTGCCCCCCTGGGTAAGGGTGGTAGTAGTGGTAGGCATCCTGCCCCCCTGGGTGAGGGTGGTAGTAGTGGTAGGCATCCTGCCCCCCTGGCTAAGGGTGGTAGTAGTGGTAGGCATCCTGCCCCCCTGGGTGAGGGTGGTAGTAGTGGTAGGCATCCAGCCCCCCTGGCTAAGGGTGGTGGTAGAGCATCCAGCCCCCCTGGGTGAGGGTGGTAGTAGTGGTAGGCATCCAGCCCCCCTGGGTGAGGGTGGTAGTAGTGGTAGGCATCCTGCCCCCCTGGCTAAGGGTGGTAGTAGTGGTAGGCATCCTGCCCCCCTGGGTGAGGGTGGTAGTAGTGGTAGGCATCCTGCCCCCTGGCTCAGGGTGGTAGTAGTGGTAGGCATCCTGCCCCCCTGGGTGAGGGTGGTAGTAGTGGTAGGCATCCTGCCCCCTGGCTAAGGGTGGTAGTAGTGGTAAGCATCCTGCCCCCCTGGCTAAGGGTGGTAGTAGTGGTAGGCATCCTGCCCCCTGGCTAAGGGTGGTAGTAGTGGTAGGCATCCTGCCCCCCTGGGTGAGGGTGGTAGTAGTGGTGGGCATCCTGCCCCCTGGGTGAGGGTGGTAGTAGTGGTAGGCATCCTGCCCCCCTGGCTAAGGGTGGTAGTAGTGGTAGGCATCCTGCCCCCCTGGGTGAGGGTGGTAGTAGTGGTAGGCATCCTGCCCCCTGGCTAAGGGTGGTAGTAGTGGTAAGCATCCTGCCCCCTGGCTAAGGGTGGTAGTAGTGGTAGGCATCCTGCCCCCTGGCTAAGGGTGGTAGTAGTGGTAGGCATCCTGCCCCCCTGGGTGAGGGTGGTAGTAGTGGTGGGCATCCTGCCCCCTGGGTGAGGGTGGTAGTAGTGGTAGGCATCCTGCCCCCCTGGGTGAGGGTGGTAGTAGTGGTAAGCATCCTGCCCCCTGGCTAAGGGTGGTAGTAGTGGTAGGCATCCTGCCCCCCTGGGTGAGGGTGGTAGTAGTGGTAGGCATCCTGCCCCCTGGCTAAGGGTGATAGTAGTGGTAGGCATCCTTCCATCCCTGGGTGAGGGTGGTAGTAGTGGTAGGCATCCTGCCCCCCCTGGGTGAGGGTGGTAGTAGTGGTGGGCATCCTGCCCCCCTGGGTGAGGGTGGTAGTAGTGGTAGGCATCCTGCCCCCCCTGGGTGAGGGTGGTAGTAGTGGTAAGCATCCTGCCCCCTGGCTAAGGGTGGTAGTAGTGGTAGGCATCCTGCCCCCCTGGGTGAGGGTGGTAGTAGTGGTGGGCATCCTGCCCCCTGGGTGAGGGTGGTAGTAGTGGTAGGCATCCTGCCCCCCCTGGGTGAGGGTGGTAGTGGTGGTAGGCATCCTGCCCCCCCTGGGTAGGGGTGGTGGTGCGCATTCAGGCCCCTGTGTGCATATGTGGCATTGGTGATGGGCATCCCGCCCCTATGGTGCTGCTGTTGCTGGTGTAAGTATATTCTGCATCCCTGTGTGTGTGTGTGATGTGTCGTGTACGTGTTGTATGTGTTTTGTGGTTGGTGTCTGGTTTACCTTCTGCGCCGTACGCGTCCGTGCCTGTTCCGGTAGTAAATGTAGAATATTGGTATGATCGGGACGAAGGGATTCATGGTTGGTTTGTGTCGTTCGTCCTTCTCGTTGCTTCGCGTCGTCCTCGTCGCTTCGCCTCGTCCTCGTCGCTGCCGTGTTCGTCTCGGAGCCGTGGATCGTGTTGTGGCGCGAATCGGAGCTTATGTGCGCCTCTCCCGGATGCTTTGACGTGCCGTGCGTAGCGACGGGTTCGGCGCGTACGGAAAGCGCATCGTACTTGTCCGGCCGGACGGGGCTGCATTTTTCCTTCCGTGCGACTCGATTCGGCGTTTCCGGATTCGCCTCGGTCGGAGAACAGGACCTGGTTTGGGTGAGTACGGCTCGGCCGGATTCTTTGCTGTTGTGCGCATCGTACTTGCTCGTTCGGTGTGCTGTACGGATCGGTCGGGAAACAGGCTTTCGCATGGCTTTTTTCCCGACCGAATGGTATTGGGTGCGCCTCCGACCGAGATCGGAATCGGCCCCTCAGTCTATAAATAAGAGGTATGAATCAATTGGCAAACTTTGTTTTTCCTGGAAAAAAAATAACGATTCAATATGTCCTAAGACAAACTACTCCAATTATAGATATTTAGAGAGGTTTTACTTTTAAATGATTTTAATAGAATTTAGATTATTTATGGATTTCTTTTTTTTTGGCCTTTGGCACAAATATTTGAATATGACTTCTATTGGATATAGTGTTTCTATCATAACTGGTAACAATTGCTGTTTTCCTTTTGGGTGCACATTTTGAGACACAAACATTCCCAACTGCCAACATTTCGCTGCGTACAGAAGAGTTGGTATATAGTAACTTCTTTACGAATATTGTAAAAGTTGGTTGCAAAGGTGAAACAGATGGGTTTATTCTAAACTTGACAACAGTTTCATGTAAACATAAATTTATACAAGCAATGCATAACATACAATGTTATTTTAATGTGCATTGTAAACCTGAAATGAACTGCATTCTGTTGATGTCAGTCCTGTTTACTTTCAAAATCAATCTGCCAGCTACATTATTTCTAGTTTATACAGGCATGGTGAAATGGCCAAGTATTATTTATATGCATGTAAGGGAAGCATTTAATGAGTCCTACCTGGCTGATTTGGCCTTGCAACATCATACCTATGTTGAAAACGTGGAAATGTTCCTAATACTTAGACAATCAGTCAGAAGTGTTATGGACAAAACATAATTTAACTTTTAGTTTCGTGTCTAACACTTGTGCCTTTGTGGAGGGCATCATCTTCATAGCCTACAGACTTTTGTTTTTTTGTTATGACATGTTAGGACTGTTACAATATATATCAGATGAGACAGCGTGTCTCCCTCCAGGGGGTAAAAACGAGAATTTTAACCACCATAGAAATTCCAAACATTCTCCATCCCTCCTAAAGTGCAAAACTCAATCTTTAACTTCACCTAGGTCGTAGATTTATAATTCTTAATTCATCTGTCACTCAAGTGTTCTCCTCTGCTATAAACCTGCTAGAGGCCATTCATGGCTCCATTCACCCAGCCTTGGTAGAGATGGCAGTCTCATAGACAGATCAGTATGGAATCCATTTACCTTTAAAATCACATGGAAATTTTAGTGGTCTAAATTGCTCACTGATCCTTCTTTCTGTGACTGAACAATTTTAACCTAGAATCAGTCACCTACACTTGAAAGAGCCCTCTTTACGACAAGAATGTGCACATTGACAACCACCAGGATGCCCATTTTTAATCATTTACCCATACCCTGTCCTCTGCTCTAAAGGTAACTCTCTAGTTTCATGAGCAAAATTCTCTGGTAAGCGGCAGATACAAAACAAACTGTTCATGTTAGAGCCGCTAGACCATGAACTAAATGCACATGGATCAGAACATAAATGGAGAAGATATGACAGCTGTTTGATATTGGATTGTATCTTTCTGGCCCCCTCTAATAAGAGTATATTTAAGGAAATAAACACAGCATATTCCTCCCAGCGCTTTAGGCAAGTACCTAACCTGGTAAAATAGCTTTTCCATATAATCTCTGAACTGCAATTCGTTCAAGCAACTCAAACAAGAATTCAGTCCTACCAACATCTGCTTATATTTCGCAGCTTTCCTCTCACATAAGATCACTAGAGGACGGCTTGTGATAGCTTCAGATAACATTGATGTCCCAGTAGACCTTTTCAGTGGCTCACAGGTCAACAAACTTGACTCTTGTCCAGAAGTGCTCCAGCCATAACAATTAACTACCTGATTGCTGTTACTTCTGTTTGTCATCCCTCCAACTCTCCGAAAGACACATGCCCAGCTAGTCTTAGTAAGCAGCTCCACCTAATCTATAGAAAAGCTCAACAAAACTGTCTTCATATCTTCAAAAAACATGGATGCTGTGATGTAGGGCACAAAGATATTTCTGGCCACTCCCAATTACAAATAGTATGCATGATTCCTTATGCAGACCTCTACGGTATTGGCTCCTACTCGTGGAGGTTTGATCGAGCCTTGTTGATGGATGAATCATTTCTTACGATGTGGGAGGAGATAGCACAATTCAAAATGTAAAACTGTGGTCTGGGATATATTCAAGATCGACTTTCATGTTTAACTATTCCATTTGTTGCCAGAAAGAAGGAATGAGGAAACCACTTGGGAACAGTTAGAAGGCCATATTAGGTTATTTGAAGCAAGGCTTGACAGTACCCCTTCCACTCTGAAAGTATCTAAACTTAAAACTGCATTGGCATTTTCGATAAACTCCATTATGCAAAGATGATTTGACAAAAGCAATGAGGTAGATAAACTATTTAGTTGGCAGTTTGGACATAGACAGATCCAAAATCAAGTGGTCGAGATAGGTTATCCCAAGACAAGATACAGGGATTACGATAGCTCGGAGATAAAGAAAATCTTTCTTAATGTTTACTTTGATTTATACCAAAGGAATGCAAGACCTTCCCTCCATCGTAGTGAAAATTTTCTATCAAAGTTGTTATCTTGCTTGTGCTTTGAATCGGGAGCCTGCTACTCTAGGGACTCAAATATTATAATATTTGAGGCAGAAGTATACCAAGTGTTGACTTCTATTCCAAGCAGGAAAGAGGCGGGTCCAGGTGGACTCTTCCACCCGAGTTCATGCACAACAATAACAAAAACTGATCTAAAGGCCCGGCTATTAGCCCACTTTGATGAGAAGAGATTTGATATTAATTTTAAACTCTGTACTGTCTGACAATATCATATGGTACCTAGTATGAACAATATGAATTTTTCTTACCTATTGTTTTACTAATTTACAACATAGCTATATTTTACTAAGATTTCAATTAAATTATATCCCTTTAATGTTAGGTCATCCATAGAAAATATATGTGATTGATGCACTCCCTCTTTGTACCTGTGACATGCAGTCTAGGCAGAATGACCTACATTTTATATTTTTTTGTAAATATTATATTTATGAAAGAAAGAGATATATTCTCCCTCTTATGCGTAACCTGAATTTTAGACAATGTCGCCCAGCCCTCCATTACCTCAAGACATTACCGGATCCTTTTACGTGTTTTTTGCTCTTCGTTTTATTTGTGTTTTAAAAAAGAGGAGATTAACTGCTTAAATGTGATCTCTAACGTATAACCAAAGGGGTCTTTGTACATAAACTAGGAGTAATTTTAACGAATCAAGGACCACTATTTTGTAATTTTTTTTATCTCTAGATTGTTAAATTGTCTTTTAAACTTGATTTTTGTGTTATTGTGTGGAAATTATTGATGAATTTGTTTGTCTAGAAAACTTTTTATGCCAGTTTTTGACTGGCAAAATAAAGTTATGTGACTTGACTCTCCCAGGCTGTGTTTAGCATGTTTAGTTAGAAGCTTGCTCTTAAATTGGTGGCTTTGTGTTATTTATCTTGAAGGATCTTGTGATACCGCCATCATTTAAACAAGGCAACCTCGTGGAAGTAATGAAGGGCCTCTCTAAGTTTGCCTGGTATAGGCATATCAGCCTGTTGAAAATGGAATATTTTAAACTTAATGAAGATTTTAAGAGCCAGGCTGGCATTGGTTGTCCCCGCAAATAATTTCTTGCTGAGACTAATGTGTATACTAAAACAATGCAGCATGCACTGGCACTCTTTTATTTGACTGCAGCGAAGTCATTCAGTCTGCTGAACTGGGCTTTCCTCTTTGGACATGTCAAATGTGATGTTGGTGCGAGGTGTGTATTCCCCTTTTTCTTCATAGTATTGGAAGACCGGGCAATTGTAGATTTTTTAAAGACGTCTGGGTTATCCACATGTGAAAAACCTGCAAAGTACATATTTTTAAAGGAAATTCTGAAGACCATGCAGGTTGGGTCAAGCTCATATGGGTAGGAACAGATGGCATAAGGAATGAAGGAAAGTTTTTTTTTTAATTATAAATGATTTTTATTTATTGACATCAGTCCTCCTAAATAGCAACTCAAGAGAACTTGTAGAAAATGTCTGTCAGATGATTTTCTTGATATGTAGAAAACAAATGACTTAAGTTCTTCCTGCCTGAAATAACAATATGTTAGTGGTGGTGAGTCTAGTGAATGTGTCAAATATAGGTTTTCAGAAATGATAGTTGCTGCGGGGTGTGGCTTCAAAGCCACTGAAGAGGGCCGCCTGACTTGGAGGCTTTGCGACATGTCAGAACATGTTGTTGTGTGTTTGCAACATTAAACCATGAGTTGATGTGGGCAAATGAGTTCTCAGGTTGTCGGAGCATCAGCGGACTATAATTTACTCCTTGAAAGGCCAGGTGAAGACCTCTTTGAATTTTTCTTTGTGCAAACTGCTCCTGAGGTATTTGCGGCTGCCATTTTGTACCGCCGCTCTGCATCCGACTCACGCCGCTGCTGTGGGGCACGTCTTCTTTCTGTCATTGCAGCATACACTCTCCCTTCTGCTGGAATGCTTGCTTGAAATTTACTTTCAGTTTCCGATGTGCTGCAAATACAGTATTAATTTAACTTGCGCTCTACTCTGCATGGGCTGCTTTTTAAAGGCTTTTGAATTTATGAGCACCAGGTATTCTGCGCTTCTCACACCATGCTGATTTCTTCGTTGATGCTGTTGTTAAAGCTAGTTACACCTTATCAATAACTGTTTGGCTATGTTCCTCGAATTTCCTCACTTACATTACAGATGTGCGCCATTAATTAACTATTCTTTCTATGCTTTGGAATGCTACATCATTTAGTGGTTGCCTGTGATGTTCCCTGCTCCTCTTATGTACTGTTCTTTCTTTGCACATAGCGTGCTGGTGATATATCCAACCTGGGTATAACTATTTTATGTTTGTGCTCTCTCACTAGGACTGTGAATACTTATTACTAATATGCTGCCATAACTAATTACTTTTTGCTTAGTTGTATGGGTAGACTAAAGAAATTGTGTTTTCATGCTAGCTCTGTAACCCGGTCTACCCCAAAGCCACCCACAAAGCTCTCTTCGATGAGCTCCTTGATGGATAATCTTGTCTTTTCAATTTACATGGTGCAATCCATTACTCCTCGCTCTGCATCCATTTCTGCTTCTTCAGTGAAGGCTCAGTATCTATCCTCCACAAATAAAAGGTTTAAACAAGACCCTCCTTCGCCTGAAAAACCGTCATCTTCTATATCGATGGAGCACTTGTTAGAAGAAATTTGTGTACTTCATCCCTTTGTTGAGGAAACCAAGAAACGCATTCAGAGTCTTGATGACAAATGGTCTCTTATGGAGACACGTATGTCTTTGGTGGAGCAGCAGGTCAGTGACTTGCATGACAAAAGTAATACAATTGCAGTGTTGGTCAAAGAGGTCTCTCAACTTAAGAAACACTCAGAAACCCCGTAAAACAGAAATAAAAGTAATAATCTGTGTATTTGTGGTCTTCCTGAAGGAACAGGAGGTGATAATCCTGTCTCCATTTTCATATACTTTCTTCTGCAATTATTGGACTTGCCTCCTTCCACCACCCTGAATATACAACAAGCTCATGGACTGAGTCCTCGCCTCTCCTCATCCCTGCCATCTGCTAAACTGAGAGGAGTAATTCTCTACTTTTTAGAGTTCACAGACCTTTTGAAAGTCTTAAATACTACCAAATCAAAAAAGCAAATCATATAGCTGGGCAGGAAGATTTTTGTTTCACAGGATGTTTCTAATGCTACAGCCAACAGGAGGAAAGCATCTCTTAATCTTTTGTCCTGCGGTATTAAATTTGGGTGCTAGATATGGCCTTCATCCTTGTCTATTTAAGGTCATCTATCAAAAAATTACTGCCTCATACGAGGATCTGGCGGAACTCAGAAAATGTATAAACTCTCATCTGGTAGATCAGTCAGTCAGAAATAACTTTATTTTGCCAACAAAATGATGGCATAAAAAGTATTCTACAGATAAACAATTTCCAATCTTACCAAAAAAGACACTTTAAAAACAGCATTATTGTTATTACAAAGATTATAAAAAAAGGAATAAAAAAATTAATAGATACATACAGTAATTAACACAATTCATACAGTTAATGCTTCAGTTAATTATCAGATTGATAAATTAATCGTCTCTTTATTAAAGCAGATAAAAAGAAGGACGCCAACGAAAAACATGTAAAAGGATCAGGTAATAACTGCAGATAATAAAGGGCCACACGACACTGCCTAAAATTCATTTTACGGATAAGGGGGACAATAAACCTTTTCCTTTCCTCAGAATAAAATTTGCAAAAAAACAAGAAATGCAAATCATTCTGAATAGATCGATCATCACGTGCAAAATGGCAATTCAGATGTTACATAGATATTACGAGGTAGACCTAACATCAAAGGGATATAATTCAGCCGAAATCTAACCAAGATATATCTATGTTGTAAATTAGTGACGAACGATCGATAGATTGCATTCACATCCATTTGCGTTGTGCATTCACATCCATTTGCGTTATGCTTGGAACATCCAAAAATCCTGTAACCGTTGTCTTCTTAAAATTAGAGACCTCCCTCCTTGCCTGTAATCTAGATGAAAAATGATTTTTTAAATCTTTCTTAGAAATAGACCAGTAGGTTGTGGGATCTGTGAACAGATGATGTAACCCAACTGCTTGAAGGGTAGATTCAACATAACATAACCAACTGATATTATTTGCACCATCAAGCTTCAAGACATCATTTATAATATCCCTCGTTAACGAGAGAGTCCCCTTCCGCCAGACCGAGTGCCACATTAAGATGGGCGCCACACAAATTCTATCAGTTATATAAGGGACTCGCAATTCCGTATGACAATTTTCATATACTTTCTTCTGCAATTATTGGACTTGCCTCCTTCCACCACCCTGAATATACAACAAGCTCATGGACTGAGTCCTCGCCTCTCCTTATCCCTACCATCTGCTAAACTGAGAGGAGTCATTCTCTACTTTTTATAGTTCACAGACCTTTTGAAAGTCCTAAATACTACCAAATCAAAAAGCAAATCATATAGCTGGGCAGGAAGATTTTTGTTTCACAGGATGTTTCTAATGCTACAGCCAACAGGAGGAAAGCATTTCTTAATCTTTTGTCCTGCGGTATTAAATTTGGGTGCTAGATGTGGCCTTCATCCTTGTATATTTAAGGTCATCTATCAAAAAATTACTGCCTCATACGAGGATCTGGCGGAACTCAGAAAATGCATAAACTCTCATCTGGTAGATACTATGGATACTGCTGGACCATCTACTCGTTAATCTCTTTTGAAATGTTTTTGCTGCTCTTTTTGCCTTGTATTCTTAGATAAAATGTTTATTCTGGATATGTTATGTATATGTTAATATTCCTCCCTTCTTTTCCTTACAGATTCACGGTGTGTGTTTGCTTCGTTTGTCCCCTAACTATTTATCTATCGTTCCGCTGCGGTTGCGCTCCCCACTTGTCAGATGTGCCATGGTCACCTGTGGTGTCATCACACCTTTCTTCTTTTTGTCAAATATTCAGGTATGTGTTTTCAGTTGTCATTTTTTGACATTTACCGTCTCTTCTTGCTATTTTTTCTTCCTTTCTTTCTCCTTTCCCCAGTCTGTTTCCTTTCTCCTCTTATCCCTCCTGTATTATCTCCTTTCATTTTTTCTTGCTTCTATATATTCTTTTATATTTCTCTTGCGTAATTGTTAAATATTTGTTAGTCCTCAATGTATATTTAATTTGTTTTTACTGTAAAATTCAGAGTTATTACATGGAATATAAAAGGATTCATTAATCATGTCCTACGACAAAGTTATTTCCCACTTGGCCGTGTGGGCTCCAGATTTAGGGCCCGATTCTGATGCGGGTTGGAAAAGCTTCCCGACCGAGGGCCTGATTCTGATGCGGTTAGGAAGGCCTCCTAACGGCATTTGCTCCTTCCAAATCGGATCGGGAACATGTCTTCCCGAACGAGGGCCCAATTCTGATGCGGTTAGGAACAAATGTTCCCATTGAAGTCAATGGGAGTTCAACCAAATCGTATCTGGAAGCATCCGGATGCATCCTACTCCGCCGGTCGGACTTTCCCGATCCGAGTGGGTCGGACACCATTTCCCAACCGATTCGGTCGGGAAGCTTTTCCAACCCGCATCAGAATCAGCCCCTTATTCTTACTTCAAGAAACCCATCTAACCGATCCTGAAGCCTTACAGGTCAAGCGTGGGTGGGTTGGCTCTGTGTTTGTGTCTCTCACTTCAAATAAAAAGAATGGTGTCATTATTTTATGTAGGAAATCTTTAGACCTTGTAGCAAAAAGACGATATTGGCAGATGGATTATTATTCACCTTTTTATCAATAAAATTCCTTTAACTGTTTTCAATACTTATGCCCCCCCAACACAACCTGATTACACTTTTTGGCCCTCAGTAGCTCATAAATGTAGGCAATATAACAACACATACTTTATCCTGAGAGGAGATTGTAATCAAATTATGGATCACTTTTTTGATAGACAATCCCGGGTTCAGCTTTTCTCTCATAAAATGAACAAACAATTCCACACCACTGTCTCTCATGGTACTTTGGTTGATGCTTGGGTACTTTCTAATCACACTTCCAGAGACTACACTTTTCGTTCTGCTACACATGGTACCCTTACAAGATGACATCACATTTTTGTTTCTAAACTTTTATCACAACACATAATACAATCCTCAATTAGTCCCATAATAATATTCTCAGATCACACCATGGTCATCACAGATTTGGACTTGGTTCCCCTCACCCAGTCTCTCATAGATGGAGATTTAATAACTCATTGTTAAAGGATGCACAATTCTCCACTTCCTTTATCTCATTCACTTCTGAATTCTTCCACATTAATGACTCTCCCTCCACCCTCCTCCTCTATTATGGGACACTTTCAAAGCAGCAGCACACTATTTTATCATTGACTATGTATCTAAAAAAAAGAAAGTTTGAAACAAAGAATATGCATTGTTCCTATCCTTTATTAAGATCTTAGAGCAAAAGTATTTCTCATCTAAATAGAACACCGATCTTCAAAACCTACTTAACGCCAAATTAAAATGTAATACTTTATCCACTAACGACGCTTCCTCCATTTTGTTAAGAAGTAATGCCCATTATTATGGTGGAAGAAATAAGGTTGACAAATTACTAGCTAATTATCTGAAGGTGAAAAAGCAGAGTCTCCAGATAGATTCCTTAATTGATTTGCAAGGGGTTTCATTGACCAAACACAAGGATATCCTAAATTAATTTGTCACTTTTTACAAAACCTTATACACTCCCGAAAATACTGTACATCATTCTTACATTGAAGACTGTTTACAATGGACACCTAACTCTATTCCTTCTCATTTAGACTTAGTTCCTAAGAGTCAGATCTAACTATCCAGGAGATTTCCAAAGCCTTGAACTACCCATGAAAAAGGGAAATCTCCTGCTCCGGATAGACTTACTGTAGAATTTTTTGTACACTTTTCCAATATTATCTTTCCTCGTTTATCAAGTGTGTTCAGCTACTTCATTAACTATGACTCTACCTCTGGCACATTTAAAGAAGCCACAATCTGTTGAAATATAAAGATGGTAAGGATCCATATTTATGTAAAAATTATAGGTCCATCTCCTTGGTAAATGTATATTGTAAGATTTTCGCAAAACTTTTATCTATCTGTTTAGAGTCTTTTCTTCTGCATCTAATAGGAAAAGGAGCATTTTAGTTTCATAAGAGGTAGATTAGCATCGGATAACACTAGATTATTCCTTAATGTACTTAGTAGATCTTCTCTCCTAAATATCCCTCTTGCTGTGATAACAGTAGATGCGGAGAAAGCTTTTGATAGGATTAATTGGAATTTTATGTTAAAATCTTTGGCTTGACATGGTCTTGTCCCTAAGCTCACTGCTCTAATCTCTCTTCGATATCAATCCACATGCACATCTGCCCGTGTTAACGGTATAACTTCTCCATATTTTCCCTTACAACGTGGTGTTCAACAGGGTTGTCCTTTCTCCATTGTTATTTGTCCGTGCTCTTGAACCTTTCCTTTCCCATATTAATTTTTAATACATCTATATCCAGCTTTCGTTATGACGACTGTCATTTAAAACTAGCAGCTTATTCAGATGATATTCTCTTTCTTTCATCCCAAGAAACATCTTTACCGGCATTATTTAATGAAATAACCAGGGGACCTTTTTAAAGCATGTATGGATTTATGGGCCCCGTTATTAACATTGCACATAAATTCTGCAGCCTCCGGTCCTCTCCCACAAACCTGGTCTCAATATAATAGTACTCACACTAAGTATAAGGTAGCACTCAAAACTAAGAACAAGGAGGGAGGAAAAGAGATATGTGAAGGTGGGCATAACCAAAGTTTGGACGAAAACCCTCACTCACCCGAGGGTGACATGCTTCATCATTGGGTTCCTCCAACACACTGGGACCGCAAGGTATCCAGTGTGGGCTGCAACTTCCCCGCAGGGAAGGAGCGGGAGTGTTCTCTAAGGAAAGCACGTAAATGTAATTACACCTCTCAGGAGTAAAGTGAGGGGCAGAGTGCCAAAGAATGTAGTGTGTGAATTAAAACTACCTCAGTAGAGACAACCAATATTTATTATAACGTCCTACTGGATAGATTTAAAAAGCAACGTGAAACAGGGTTATGGATGTCTACCCTGTGTGGTCAACATGTTTCTGCCCAGGTGACAAAGAGTTGTTCGGGGCATTCATCAGGACCATATGTGTAGTCACTCTGCTACAAAGGTGTATGAATAAAAAACAATAAAGTGTTCAGGTAAAACTTCGAGACCAACCATACGCAATTGTCGTATTTAATTCGGAAGGTCGCGAGATCCTGTAACAAAAGAGAACCTCAATCAATGTGATACCGGTGTGCACCACCACCATATTTAAACATAAGTGATCATCACCACCCTTGTACAAAAATATAATTAAAAAGGGTATCTTACCCAATATCACTGTATGTGAACCGACTCTACCAGCTCCTTAGTCTCATCACAAGCAGACAGTCTATCAAGGGACACCACAACATCCAACATAGAACATGAACATTAGCAAAGCAAGTAAAGCCATGGACAGGCGTAAAATAGCACAAGATGCTTAGAAACAACCCTACTACCCTCAGCTTCAATTATATGGACAGCGGAAATAGTGTAGAGCACAGAGTCAATTGCTAGATTAATCACACTTGTCCAATACGTGTGGCTAAGTGAGACAAGAGATATCGTGGTAGAGAATCCAGTAAAGTGCTAGCTTTATAACCGCATGTACTCATAAGAACATTGCATTAGTGAAACACTATGGACATTAGCAAGAGTTTGTAGCACATGCGCAAAGACATCTAATCTTGAAAAGAAATACCACAACAGAATTGCGGGTGTGTTTATCTGAGGGGTTAGGGTCAAAAAATCACAGGCAACTGATGGAGCCTACGTCCCTCATGAGGACGCAATCGAAGTGCAACACAAGAGGAGAACAGAAAAAGAAGACCTCACCTATTTTCTGCCGTCTTGTGGCTTGGTACAACTCAGGAAGGGAGTGAAAGCCGATGGTCAAATACGGCTTTCTATGTGGAAGAGAAAAGCGTCAGTGATACCGTAGGCGTTTCTGTAACTCCATGGAGGCGCATGCGTGGTATGTACTATTGTGTAATGACGTAACGTGACGTTTACACGTAACCCATAGAGCGTAACCCACGTGAGTCACAAAACCGGAAGGTAGTCATGGTAGCCAAAGTACGCGTCCTGTGACAGGACCACCGAGCAACTGTGATCATCCTGAACAGAACGGAAAACCCGTCAAGGGATGCACTGGTTCTTTAAAGAAATATATGGAAAAATGTATAAATAAATATCCACGGTGCCATTGATTCAAGTCTTAAACACAGGCTTACTGCAAAGCCGGGACCCTGGAACACACATGAAACGTGCAAGATGAAAAAAGGCATTGAAAAAATAAATTCCCTGGGGTTCAATGTCAAAAATAAGAAACAGAGATGAGTAAAAGAGTCATGGGGTGTGATTTTCAATTATTAGTATAGAGATTGTAGGGTGCACCAATTCACTCTTAAAGTGCATGTGCTTATTGGAAACAGAATAAGAACAGTTATCCAATGAACAGTCATAGGTGGTAGGTCTTATCATACAATGAAAGGACAGCGCCCCATGTATAAAAAGGCCATGCACTCTAGAGGCTACACCACGGTATAGCATCATTCAAACCGGTACGATGACTCGCCAGTCTAAACACCCAGCGTTGTTCTCGAAGCAATAGAATAGCATCTAAAGGCCCCATACCTCTATGGTAGTAAGGTTTGTCTAGGACTACCCATCGGATGTCCTCCTCTGTGTGGCCAGTGTCCAAGAAGTGGCGTGTTAGTTTGGTATTAGACTTCTTACACTTAATTGAACTCCTGTGTTCTATCATTCTAGTTTTAACTTTGCGAGTGGTCATACCAACGTACATCAGATCACAAGGGCATCTGATAAGGTACACCACTGCCTCGGAGTTACAATTTGTGTGGTTGGTCAAAATCCAGGGTGTTTTCAAACCAAGATCTAGTTGGGTACTACGTGTGGTGAGATGGCATACCACACTTGATCCACATGGGAAATGCCCCTGTACTGGTTGACCTGTCCAAATGGTACGTGGGAGATTTAGAGTGTGAGGCTGTCGTGGTCTAGTGTGTACCAAGATGTTACCCAAATTTGTGCTCCGCTTAAAGGCAAAAAGAGGTCTCTCACAAACTTTATTGCCTTTATTAAGAATGTGCCAGTTGGAAGTTACAGCTTTCTTGACAGTATCACTCAAATGGCTGAAGGTGCTCACACAGACCAAACGATCAGAAGGAGTTTTAGAGTATGTCTCTAGAAGTGCATCACGGTTGTTATTGCGAGCCCTCTTCTTAGCTCGGCGTACCAAATAGGCCGGGTATTGACGTAATAGGAGGTTGTCACTGAGCTTGTCAGCATGTTCATGATATTTCATAAGCTCAGTACAGTTCCTTCTCAGACGCAAAAATTGTCCTACAGGAAGATTGTCCCATAGGGCTCGTGGGTGAAAGCTCTTGTAGCTCAATAATGAATTTCGAGCCATAGGTTTCTGGTAGAGTTCTATGTAAATGTGACCATCTTTAGGATAGAGCAGGAGGTCAAGAAATGGTAAGGATTCTCTGCTTGATTCACATGCGAATCTAAGGTGTATATTAAGAGAGTTAAGCCAAAGTGAGCATGAGTGACTGAGTGAAAAGTACTGTACTGTTTCCATGATCGCTGATGGGACAGGGTTGTCATGTTCGATAGTTACCAGGAACTATTCTCTCCTTGGTAAGAGGATTTTACAGTGGCACTGTGAGCTAGCTGGTATACAGGCGAACATACCCGGTGGGGTTGTCTGGAATCAGTCTGGACACCAATCCCACAGTCTTTGTTGTCTAAACGCACAGATCCTATATAGATTTATAGGAACTACACGACAGTACTCTGCCTTGTTTGCATTGTTTTGTTTTCTTTTTCTTTGCTCGCTCCAAATACATTTAACTTTCTTCCCTGAATTGTTAGATTGCTTCTAATTAATAACGTGGGTATTCGTTTTTGTCTTGTTTTGTTTTAATTTTTTTATCAACACCTCTATGTTGCACATGTCAAGTTGTTTGACTGCATTGCTCATGTTCTTTGTTGGACAAGGCCAGGTAAATATGACGGCAAAAGCAGACATTTGTAATCCGCTGCCCCTGAGCTCTTATGTTAACGAGTTCTTTTCCTTTTTCTGGCAAAAAAAGATTAGTTTTTTTAGTCCATGTCCAACATTCAGACTCCATCTTCTCTTCACCCCTGTACAGACATGAGTCACTGAAAGATTTTAGAACATGGTTAACAGAAAAACTTCTGAGCTGGCTTTGAGAATAAGGTAAGGAATTGATATTTGAACTGTTACAAACTATTCAAAGTCTTTTGATGGAAAGGTGAAGAATATAAAAGGCCAAAGACTGCATGAGTAATTGCATGCGTCTGCAAGAGCAGACAGATCATGTTTTGATAATCCTTCCCTTAATAGATGATGACGCACTATTAGGATTTTTGACTTGCATGAATGTATTAATTTCTATAATCAAACTGCGCTTATGAGATGGAGGAGTCCTATATTATTCCAAAGAATTCATCACTTCTAGAGACTGCTATTAAAAACAAAATCACATTTTCCGTACTCTGCCGACAAAAACCATGCCTCAAAGAGGTGTAATTTCAATTTAAATTTGGATCTAGAGTTACATAAATATAATGAGCACCAAAATTACAGCGGACATGCACTATGGTTTGGAAATCACACCTGTGATCATGTTCAGTTATCTATTTCATTGTTTACGGGATAAAAGGTACTGTGCGACAAAGTCAGCTTTATTAGCTTCCTACGATATATTTTTGTGGCGAATTTGTTCACACTAATTAACAGCCTTACTCAAGGAGAGCTGGCAGCCCAAGCTGTAAAAAGCACACACAATGCCTCCGGAAATGTAAGGGCAAGTTGTGCTTAGCTCATTGCTGGTCATTTGTTAGTGCCTTGCTGTGATCACAAGTAGCTCATTTCAGATAGACGTCAGTAGAATCTCTCTACTTCCCTGTAGTACATCTCGTGATAGTGACTGAGAAAGGTAGACTTCAGTAGAATCTCTCTCTCTACTTCCCTGTAGTACATCTTGTGATTGTGACTAAGGAAGGTGTTGGACTGCCTTTGGAGTAGACTACAATGAACTGTTTGGTGGTGGGTGTGCTTGTGGTGCAAGCTACATCTCCTTCGCAAAACAGATAACTGCAGACATCTTGGATTTCAGCATTACTTTTACTATTGGATAATGTAGGCATCACTATGGGGAAAAACACATCATTGTATAGTAAGGGTAAATGTGTGCAGGACCTTTTAAAAGGCTGGATTAGGATCTCCAATTAATGGTATGCTAATTCAATTTAAAAAATGTTTACTTGGCACAGTGGCACTGCAGAATGAGCCTGCATCAATATGAAGTAAAAAAGGAACACATCCTGCCAACTGTAAGAGCACTTTTTGATGCTTGACAGTGGAACACTGGAAGAGATGTTTCTTCCTTTGTCTTAAATGTCTGCTTCCATGACTAGAGTCCATAATGGGGGGAGCTGGGATCCTGACCTGGTAAACAGGAACGTGATGCAGTTCACCTGGTAGGAATCATAATTTCTTGGAGGACTGTATTTCAGGGTGCATTGGTGGTGAGTTTCTGGAGCGTTCCTAGAACTCCACCAGAAATGAACCTTGGTAAATCTGTCTTTACCCTTGGGAATCTCTGGACCTGCATTGAGACTAGTCGAAACTCTTACCATCAAACCTGCATCAAGCCTCAACCTCAGGAAGCTACTGCACCTTTTCAAATAATTCCTATGTCATGAAGCAAAGTAGCTCCATCTAAAGCTCTGGGGTTATATAAGATCCCTGGTGACCTCTTTCAAAGTGAACCTACTATCTGGGCCCCCTATTTGTGGACTCTCTTTAACGCTATTTTACAAGGAATGGCGATTCCTGCCACTTGGGTTGGCGCTGAAATACTTCTAGTTTTCAAAAAGGGTTCACCACTCCTCCCCATAAACTATAGACCTTTAAGTCTTTTTGATGTTAGCCAAAAAATATTTACCCATGTACTGTTGGGAGGACTCCAGAGCTGGATGGAGGAGCACAATGTCCTTAGCCCATTTCAAGCTGGCTTCAGAGAAAATATGTCCACAACAGACCAAATTTTTAGGCTCCAACTTTTGCATTGGAAAACCGTGTCTATAGAGGGTGGCAGCCTCTATTTAATTTTTGTGGACCTAAAATCCACGTTTGATCTGGTGCCTAGAGACAAATTGTGGGCAACATTAAGGGATCTGGGGGCCCCAGCTTATCTTTGCCACCTGCTGAAACAGTTACATGAAGGTAATTATGCCCAAATCAGGTTTGGCAAACATGGAGAACTCACTGCCTCCATACCCATAGACAGAGGTGTTCGACAAGGCTGTGTCCTTGCCCCCATCCTTTTCTGTCTTTTCATAAATGGACTTGTAGAGGCATTGATTGCGGGGAAGGACATAGATGCACCCAAGTTGGTGAATCGTAAAGTACCAGCTATGATGTTTGCCGACGACACTCTTTTGCTCTCAAAAATACCTATGGGCATACAGAGGGTCCTCGACAACTTCAATGCCTTTTGTAAATGTGGGGGGCTAGAGATTAATATTCAGAAGACCAAATATATGGTCTTCAATTCAGTTAGTAGCACTCGGCCAAACCCTCGTCTACAAGGCAGCCCCCTGGAGAGGGTGTCCGTATTTGAGCATCTTGGGATTACGCTTATGGAAAAAATGGATTGGGGTGCCCAAATCAAAAAAGCTAGCTTAAGGTTGGCCCAGACCATGGGGGGTCTGACAAAGGTATTCAGGAATTCCACTCATAAAGCGGTTGGCCCGGTGGTCAAAATGTATAAAGTGCAAGCCAGGGGTGCTGCCCTGTACGGGGCTGAAATCTGGGGCCATTGACCATCTGGCAGTGTAACAAAGATTGAGAACACCTTTGCCAGGCAGTTATTTGGCCTTCCCCCTAGCTCCCCTCTTACACCGCTTCGCCTGGACCTTGGGGTAAGGCCAATTGCATACGAAGTTGCTCTCCGACCCCTCACATTCTGGGATCGCCTGTGGGCTACTCCAAAACTGGCCAAATACAGGGCAGAGCTGAGAGAGGTTCTGAGCCTCCAGGGTGTGGGAAAACTACCATGGTTAGCCTTTGTCAAGGACACACTTGTGGCCATGGGGAGGGATAACCTATGGTATAATGCTGAGGTAACCTGCCCTACAACATCTAGGAGGGACTTGGTATGGAGCTATATGGAGAGCAAATTTACCCACCAGCAGGGGAGCTATACAACTGGCTCGCTCACTACAGTGTTTCTGGGAATTAAAGATCAGTACAGCCTAGAGCCTGTATTGAATGACATTCAACCAGCCCTTGCCAGGAAGCTATACCTGCAATTTAGGCATGGGGTACTCCCGCTGCGTGCTTTTACAAACAAATGGGTGGGTTCACCCCCCTTGGGCTGTCCGGCTTGCAATAATACAGGGGAGTCAGAACACCATGTATTTTGTTTCTGTTCAGGTTATAGGAATGCCAGGCATCGATGGTTGATTCAGTTATGCAGAAATCTGGGAAGCAAGCACTGCGCAGAGGCTTTTAGGATACTGAAATATAACACCCATCTGCCTTTTGTATTTTCAGTATCACGCTTTTTATTTTCCATGTGGTGTGTATGTAGAGCGTTCCTGAAGACCAATTCATAGGCACTAGCTGATTACCTTATATTTTTAATTGGATTTGGAATATTTTAATCTGTTTTTAATATTTATGATTTTTAACGTGCTTTTACCGACTGTAATATGACGCATATTTGTTTTTATAAATGCTTGATATTGTGCACATTTTTTAATTTGGCATGGGTGTGATGGCCCCTGTGTTGGCAACCCAAGCCCAGGTTACTGGATATGGGCATGTGCCTACATAGTTTGTTTTTATGAAATGTTAATGTAATGCACATGCACTTTTATGAGCAACTCTAACTTAGGGTCATGGGGCCTGGACCCGTGCCCATATGGACCATTTTTATGAAATGCTATTGTATTGCACATGCATTTTTGTGGCCCTTGTGTTGGCAACCCAAACACAGGTAACTGGGTTCAGGCATGTGCCCATATAGATTGTTTTTGTGGAATGTTGATGTAATGCACACGCACTTTCATGAGTAATTTTGACCTGCGCCCTCTCGGACAGTCTCTATGAAATGTTATTGTATTGCATATGCACTTTTGTGGTCAAAACAACTGTAATAAAGTTTTTTGATGATGATGACACTGAGATGCCCTCCCATGAAATCAACATATTTAGGTGTTAGCAAGTGCTGCCTTTTAGCTCCCATCACATGGCATCTAGAATTTCTTCATGCACATTTACAATTATATGAATGCAGTGTGTCTGCCATCAATGGATGTGCATCCATGTAAGCCCACTGCTTTTACGTGCATATACTATAGGGGTTTTACAACCTCACTGACAGCTGCATTTGCGCTGTGCTCATACTCATCCATTTTTTTCTATTTACATCCTGTTATCTACCACGGGCCTGCCCTCAAAGCGGTATACAAAAGATTTTGATATCCTACATTGATAACATTGGCAGCCCATATTCTGGTGTTTCCTGTAGCAGAGGAGCATAAAAAACAGGAATCAAAACGTCAAGGACAGAAAAAAACATTAAATCTTCCTACTGGATGGACATAAAAGCCCATAGAATATAGATATTTTGAAATAGAAAACAAATACAGAATAAATGCAACACATTTGTCACACAGAGCAGGACGTGTAGTGTACAGTGATTCACAGTGGCATAAATATACGGAGTAAGCCGTAGAGCAATTGTCATTTGTCACATCAGAGGTTATCAAGCCCTTTCCCTTTGTCATGTAAAATTGTCTTGGGAGGTTTCGAGTTTTGTATTCGAAGATGTTGTGTATAGGAGCTTTCCGAATGCACAGTGGCCAGGAGTTTGGGGTCACCAGAAGCTTGAGACTTGCAGCTTGCGTTAGGGTCCTTTGTGTCCAACCTCTCAGGGTTTCCAGATGCTGTTATGTTATGTTACATGAATTTGTAGAGCGCGTTAATCACCCGTGAGGGTATCCAGGTGCTGAGTAGGGCAGGGCTGAGGGAGGAGGAGGAGAGCATGACTGTTTCGTTTAGAAGAGCCTCCCACCTGGCTTCGTGAAGTTCACGTGCCTCCAGAGATCCCTGATCCAGAAAAAGCTTTGCATTTGCAGAGTCACTGCAGCTAGTTTTGCGAATGCAAAGTCTCAAGTCTCAACCCACAATAGTTCCTTGTGCATTGTTATTGCTGTGCAATTTGCACATTGCGATCACTTTCAAGGCCAATGGCAAACTGGGCGTCCTAGGCACTTTCCTTCCACCAAAGACTTTCAGAGTTATGCGCAAATGTTTTTCAGATGTTTTTGCCGCAGAAAGGCATGGGAAAGTTGCCACCATTCATAAAGTATAAGCTATCACTATCTAACTGCTTACACTGTTCTTGTGCAGTCTAAAGCAGACAGTGGTCGCACGGTCTTCTGCATGCTCTCTCCATGTTCACATCTTCGGGCCCTGAGACCACTGTCCATGTAGGGTATAGGAATTGCACTGTCAGCACAAATGCTGCAATGGATCTCTCATGTATCAAGGCGGCCTCTATAACAGCATTCCAATTATTTGCAATGAGTCATGAGATGATTCCAGCCCGATTAATAGTTACGAGGCTGGGGATTTTGACCTCATTGCAGCCTCGGCTCCTCCGTTAAGGCGGAGAAGCATCGCCACATTGCTCTCTCAGCAGTGAAAAAATGAAGAATAAAATGATATCGAAGCAGGTCATTATCATTTTATTTTTCCTCACTGAGCTGAGTCGAGGGTGGGGCCTGGCCATCCCGATGGACAGCAGCAGCAGGAAGGAGGAGGAGTGGTGGGTACTGCTGCAAGTGTGCCGTCTTAGGACGGCCACACCGACATGCGCACTTAGATCTCTCCACCCGTTTGTGCTGCACAGCCGGGTGGAGAATAGGCACAGGCTCCCAGGCCCTGACTGAGTGTCAAACCAGCCTGCTCAGACCAATGCTGGTGCTTCGCTCCCGCTGGGTATTACCGGCATGAGGCCAGCATCTGGATTGGCGTAGGGAGTCTGGGAGCCGGTGCATGCACTGACTGGAGTCGAAGAGGAGAAGAAGAACACTGAGGCGGTGGAGAATAGGCACAGGCTCCCAGGCCCTGACTGAGTGTCAAACCAGTCTGCTCAGACCAATGCTGGTGCTTCGCTCCCGCTGGTATTACCAGCATGAGGCCAGCATCTGGTTTGGCGTAGGGGAGTCTGGGAGTCTGTGCATGCACTGACTGGAGTCGAAGAGGAGAAGAAGAACACTGAGGCGGTGGCCAGCAGGTAAGTACTATTTTATTTTTTTTCTGATTTTTCTCCTCCGAGCTGCACCACCACTTTTATTTCACAGCAGTCACCACTGCCTCATTGGGATCTGTCCCTTTACACAGCAAATACATTTAAGTGCACTGCAAAGGGATTCACACCGAAGAGGTGAGTCTGACCAAAGTGGAATTCAGATTATTCTGAGTCTTTGTAGAGAAGAGGCATGATCCTCCTTGGGGTATATATATTTTACTGTAGGCAGTGGGCATACAACTTCAGTGAACCCTGCAAACAAAATGTTGCGATATTAATATTTAAGCACACAATCAATCAAGTAGGTCTAGTTCAAACATTGAAACAAACAAAAATGATTAACCAAACCCTTCGGGAGGTTGACGAAGTGATTGTGCGTTCCATTTCTAAAACAGAATCACTTTGAAAGCGAATCTTGAAGTAATTTCCTGAGAAAGTGGTTAAAGGTTTTTTCGTGGTCTGTTTAAGCAATTTTGTGGTAAACATTTTTTTTCCATTATATATTACATAATGTATCGTAGACTCTGAAGAGCGAGTGGTACGAGGTCATGTGCACTATTAGCCGGGTCTCGGCTTCAGAGGTATGAAGCTGTTACCGTTTATATAGCGATCAGCGGTAAAACGGGTAATACTTTATTTGGTAAACCAAACGGCATGTTTGTTAACCTCATTTTGAGTTTATTAATTTGTAGGGGCTAAGGAATAAGTATAAAAAAAATACAAACTTCTTGAATTCATCCCCCAAGTTCAAATCATACACCAGTTGCCTTTTAAAGTAAAATGACTAACATACTGGGGCATTTGGCAGATCTCCTCAGGTCACATTTTCCAACGTATAAATAATAATAATATTATTGTCTGTGTCCCATGTGCCCTGATGATAATGCCTGGCATCGCAAGCGACAGGCCTAACACGTCATATTTCTTCATCAAACACAACTTTATTGATGGTGGCATGAACAGAGGCCATTTGGTGCATCCTGTTCCAAGTACTGAAGCTTATAGATACATCTACCTGTGCATGGAGCAATTTCAGTACTTTACTTGCTTTACTAATATTTTTTGAGGGTCTTACACTTTCTTGCTGGTTCACAAACCAAGTTTTAGGGCCTGATATAAAACTCGGTGGACAAGTTACTCTGTCACAACGGTGCCAGATATCCCGTCCACCGAAATCTAAATCCCATAGGATATAATAAGATTTTGATTTCTGCGGACAGGATATGTGTCATCGTTGTGACGGAGTAACCTACCGAGTTCTAAATCAGGACCTAAGTGTCTTTGATATGGTAGTTTAAACCCTGCGTAGATATTCCCAGACACAAATGTGGGTCTAGCAGTGATATTTATATTGGTTTGAACAGTTGTTTCTTCCTACCGGACCAGCTTAGGACTCACCAGCGCAAGTTGTGTTGAACTGTGTTGTGATACTGGTTTGCCTCCTTCATAGGTCTCGTCTACAGACTGCTGAAGGAGTATGTTGGAGACCACCTGTTGCAATACATTATTAGATAAGTAAAACATACAGTACAGAAAGAGTGAGCTTTTGGTCTGATCTTCTAGCCATAAGCTGTTAGTATTTCTTAAGACTTGCAATTGGTTTGGTGGGCTTTCCTTATAGAAGTGACGTTTTGCAGAACTTTGCATGGCTTTCAATTGTATTTCAAAACACAAAAGGAGGGCCAGAGGAGGTTTAAGGATCAGCAGGAGTTGACTCTCCAATACCTATAACAAAACACAAACAAACACCTGGGCCTTGATAGAGGAACGGAAAACAATGAGAGTTGGTGTGCCTAGCTGATGTGGGCTATTCCCTTTAAAGGACAAATTCCCTAACCCACCAGAGGTGGCATGCTTTTTCATTGGGAACCTCTCTGCACTGTGATGCCAAGTCACTAGAGGGAGGAGCTCTGGGATTTTTTCAGAGGTATGAAAATACCTTTCTAATGAGCACGGAGTGGTGAGGGAAGCAGAGCCTGAGTGAAAGGGTGTGCAGATTAAAACTGGCTCTAAGGTACACAATACATTTTCTTTATGCATCCCTGTGTCATGATTAAAACCAAGCAGAGGGCCAGCTGGGTATGATCACACCTGCTGGATATTTCCAAAAAAGTAGGTAGCCATGTTTCTGCCTATGACCCTCCCCAGAGGTATTGTGGCATTCCTCATGACCTATATAGTTGGTGCTCCTGCTTAAGACTAAGAGCTCAAAGGGAAAAAATATATAATAAGTATAAAGATACAAAACCAGTGGTCCACATATAAGTCTGAAATAGGGATCCACCGGTAGTTTCCTGAAAGAGATAGCATGCATAGTGTTAGCCATTTAAACCACAAACAAAAGGTAGGAACAACCAGTTCTCAATAACAGCCCTACAAAACCACATTGTCGAGAGGAATGCCGTGACACCTCTGAGGAGAGTTGTTTGTTTGTTTGTGTTTTGTTTCAATTTTATTTCCCATTGGTTTTTGTGATATAAATTTAGTACCTGTATTTATAGCAGTAACCTCTCTTGTTCCACAGATAATTCAGCACCCAGTCCCTGTCTTTCTTGTCACCCCTTCCCTATTCATGATGTGGCCCGTCTGCCACCCAAAGCTGCTTGTATCTCAACCTCTGTCAAAGCAAATAGTGTCATCCTGGCTTCTTACAATTTTTATATAGGAATTTTTTTAATAGATTTAATGTTTTTATACTTACAAGATGGCGTAGATGTTGCACTACATAGTCTTATGCAACGTCATGGGCATCTTACATGTATTTTGTTTAAAAAAAGCAGAAAATGGCCAGACACCGGTATTGGCTCTGGCAATCAAAACATACAAGTATCGGCAAACACACTAGACCCAAACAAGCATTGGGAAAAATGACATCTGTTGGCTTCACTAATGCTTGTTGGCAATTGATTCAGGAGCTGCACATAATTTTATTTATTTTAGTTTTTCTTATTTTAGTATACAGGCTTGTGCTCCCATGATTAGTCTAATATGAATTTATACAGGATGTAATTTCCCTTTTTAAATCTTCATCTTCTAAGTGTGGCCATTCAAACTTCCTTCGAGTATGTTCTTATTCAGGGTGTGCTTTCCTTAAAATTATTCCCATACTCACTGGAGAGAGAGCTGGAAAGATTGGAGGGTCAATTTTACACAATTTAGTCAGATCCTAGCTATTACTAAAGAGAAAAAAACCAGGACTCCTATACATAAATTGAGGATCCAGGGCGTTATTGTTTTTAGATATCTAGTTATTAATTTGGTAAACAACCTAAAACCAGAATTTAACCAAACAATGGCACTGAGTACCATAAAAATCAATATTATACTGTCACATGCTATCGTAGTATGCACAAATAACATTGTAAAGACACTTGCAAAAAAAAATAAAGTAACAGCACCCCTCAATGAATCATCAATGGTCTCTTAAGAAATCCACTGGATCATATCTTCTAATGTTTGTTCTCACACCTTCTCCATTTATAGATCTCCTTTTTAGCCACATTACAATAGATCAAGCCTCTGTCCTAGACTTTTAATGGTGGGAGTTCTGTTTTTCAACAACACCAGGCAATGTCTCTCTGCCACCATAAATCCTATACCCGCTACTCGGTCCATCCCTCCGTGATCCCCAGTAAAGCACCTTGGGGACCAGGTGAGTGGGAGTATGGAGCCTACCCGCTAATCCAAATGGTGTTCCTCACACCAAACCCCATCCCCAGAAGTAGCAAATGACAATAGCAAGTGGATCTGTGAATTAGCTTTGCACCCTGTTCTTCATTTCACCTCTTCTCTGAAAATTCTAATGGCAAAACAAACTTTACTTGCGATTTACTAATGTTTTTGAAGATAACTCCATTTCAACAATCCAATGAATATGATACCCCAGGATGAGCAGGAGAATGTTACAGGCTACCAGTCTCATTATGTAGGTCTTAAAGACCAGATATTTAAAACAGATTCAGAAGGCCCTAAGCCTCTTCAGACTCTTGAAGAATGTGAAATTAACCTATCCAGTGGACCTTGAGAACTGATTGGGAACTACTGCTATTTTGAAAGTTGAGTTGAGTTCTGGGCGTATATCGGATGACCTATAGTCCGATGGTTGCCCATTGCCTTCATCTGTTAAAGTTGCATTGATCTATTTTGAGTGTCAGTAATTAGAAAATTGCCACTCCATTGACACCACTAGATCTATATATGCTTTCTCTTTCTTTGTAAAGGAATCTTGTAAACCTTCCTTGAGAGATGTCATTTAAGCAAACTAGTTTGGTCTTTAGCAATACTTGGTGCCTGGGGCACTAAATGTGTTCTTCACTGCATCTGTGAATAAAGTGTTTGCAGCAAAGGGTCTTGCTAGCATTTCTACCTTATCTTCTTATACAGAATATGTCTCTTTCCTTAGTTTTTTTATCTGAAAACCATGTTAGCCCCTTCTCCTCATTTGCTGTATTTGGATCTCCTTTGTTCTAACGGTCTAGCATGCAATATTTAAACTCTGAGGTTTTACAGATTCTTGATGATCCGTTGTTGGGGAGAGTCAACTTCCCCTGAACCTCTCTGAAATTCCGATCTTCACGTGGGCTCTGGGCCTTCATTAGTCAGCCATAGAGGCCATGTCCCACTTCACCCGCTCTCTACTTTGAGTGATCAGCTTGCAGACGTTCTCACCAGGTTTCTCCTCTTTGCGGTGAATGTGTAGAGCAAAGGAGGCTGCAGTAATACTGTCTGAGGTTCCTCCAATTTCTGCTTTGTGATTTCTCTTGGTGGAAGGGTGAGCATCAGTATCTCCGGATTTTCCACTTTCATGCTGCACATACACACTTCACCGATATGGATGCAGTTGTTAAAACCTGCTGTCATCAGACCTTCACCTATCAGCCCTACTCCCAACAGCCAAACACACTGCTTCTGCATTTTGGTGCTCCTGTTCCAGTCAATTCTCACCACAACAGTGGAGCAGCTGCTCAGCACCTGCACCTCTCCGAGCAGTCATACAGGCTCAGACCAACCAAGAAAGGCTCCTCCTGCAAGGATTCTGACCTCTGGTTTAAGGGTCATCCTCCAGCTTCATTTGGTTGCTAAGGGCTGCAGGGGGGCTTTGGGAAACATCACACAGCTCTCTAGACAGCCACCTGCCTCCCAGCTAAGCTTACTGTGGCTGCCTTTGGGGGATTTTCTTATCCCATTGACATCTTAAAGTATGTAAAAATGAATCTGGCCTGAACTGTTGTAGGGGCCTAGAGAGGTGAAGGGGTATGGTGATGGCTTCAGGCACCAAAATGTCAGCTCTTTGAAACATTCCCTTGAGAACCAGTAATTTTGTATTCACAATAAGAACCATCTTCACTCACTGTCCATGGATATCTGGTGGGTCATTCTGGGAAAGTCGTGTGTTCGACATCATTTTGTTCAAGGAGTAAATTGGTTCCTAAGGGACACTTAGCACATTATATAACCCTTTGACAGGGTTGATTTTTGGCTGTACACATTAAAACAACACTGGTTCCTTCCCGATGAGCAACAGCCCTTGTCATAGCTTTAATTCTTAAAAGTCAGATTAGATGGAGAGTGTGTTGTCACCACCCTCTTAGGTATCAGGCCTGTGCAGGGTCAAATGTAGCCACTTGATTGCTACATGTCATGGAGGGAGATCAGATTGGGTTGCTGTTGCCAAAACCTCATCCAATCACTATCCATGACCTTGGTGACAATACGGACTGTTGTGTTTTTGCTGGCAAGAATAGAGCTTGTGATGCGTATACAGTTCTGCCTGGTTACAAAGGTGTTTCTCCCAACTAATCCTGATTTTAGGGAGCTCAGAACAAAATAACTGTTAAATCACGTTCACAGTATATTGATGTTGCTACCTCTGCTCCACATGGTCATCCCTTTTTTTAGACCAGTTCAGCTGTCACAGACTGGAAATTCTAATGACCAAGGTAGAACTCCAAATTCTGGAAGACACGCTAAATTTGGAGTAGAATCAACTAGCTTAGTTTCCTCCACAATACTGTCCCTCTAATGATAAAAATGTAACCATTTCAATCATTTACTTTATATGTAAAGTTTCCACAAACTCTAAATCCGGATGTAATTGTTGTCTCTAAAACTTGTTTGATAGCTGCACTGACCTCCCTGCCTTATTCTGCCTATGGTCAGGCCACCGTTGCTTCTCAGTGTTGTACAGGGTTAGTGCTTAATGGCAGACCTCAACCTATGGCAATTAATGGTATGGGCTTAGTGGACACTTAAGATGTGTCATGTTAGATTTTAGTGGCAATTTATTGGATTGGGTCCATAATACAGGCTACTGACCTTTTGTGACTAAACAGTTTGAGACAGGAGATTGAGCATTATCTACCATGCCTTTCTACTTGCTCTGCTTATGGCAGAGTAGATAATTTTGTTTCTTTTCTCATTTCCAGCAATCTCCTATTTCTTATGCATGAGTCATTGTGGAAGTCTGTAAGTAATAGTTTTGCGGCACAGGTTGTCAGGTCAGATTCTATCTCTGCTTTAATAGATGGATCTTTAGAAGTAGCACCAGTCTATTTTCCTCTTCAAGTTCGTGTTAATGTTTGGATCTATTTGTGTGTGAATTGGGGGACATAACTTCAGCATTGTAGCTTACCTCGTCTCAACTTGTCCTCCTTTTAGATTTTGAACAGGGCTGTCTCTAGTAAATTGTCATGACCTTTTGGTTGTAAGAACCACTGAGGGCTAAAACCTATATCCCACTGTGATTAACATTGCTCTATTTGGATCATTGAAATCTTAATTTTCATTTCCAACTGGGAATTCCTAGGGTGGTATGAAGGGTATTACCTAAACAGTCCTTTGTTTAGATAATGTCCTTCTGTTAAGTGCCTCATTATGGAATTAGACCTATTACATAAAATATTGCATTGTTAAAGGAAAAACTGAATGAAACCTATTGTCCTGATTTGATGTTATTGCACTCTGTATGAGGGTCTTAATGTTGCCAAATATGTGTTATTGTGCTATGGACAAAATTAACTAAGGAATAGCCTTCAGCATTTTTACATACACAAAGGGTGTTTTTAATTTATTTAATTAGAACTATGTTCCTTCCAGTAATCTATCAATAGTGTTTTGTAGCTTATGCTGTTCTTTGATCCATAGTATCAGGAAATATTAATTGCCTGTGTGTCTATTTATTTGGAGACTAATTACCTATAGGCTTATTGCCATGCTGCTACCTTTCAATGTTTAAGAGTTTGTGTAAGTATGGCCCTTGAGACCCAAGTCTGGGGTTGAATACATGTTAGAAATGGGGGTCTCTAGTTGGCAAGGGCTTGCACCTTTGTCCAAGTAGGGACCCTTCTTCCTAGCCAGGATAAGAGAGTTAAACTCCTAAAATAGCCCCTGCTCACCCCCTTGATAGCTTGGCACGAGCAGTCAGGTTTATCTTAGAGGCAGTGTGTAAAGCATTTGCACATAACCAACAGTAACACAGTGTAAGCACTACAAAAGGACACCACACCAGTTTAGAAAAATATCCAATATTTTTATATATTTAAGACAAGACCAAAAACGATAAAAATCCACAATACAGTACTTAGAAATCTTCAGTTATCAAAATGAACTTGAAATAAAGTTCCTTGAAGTCGATAGCTCCGTCTAGGGCTATCACGGCGTCATGAACAACAAATTCCAAACAGTTCTGGCTGACCGCGGCGTCGTGAGCCAGCTACGGTGTTGGGAAGACCCGCAAAGCAGTACCTTTAGAAATACAGGGTGTCGGTGACCTCTCGTTAAGCTCCAAAAGCACGGCGTCCGCAGGCCTCGGTTCCGGAGGTCGGTGCAGGAGTCGTCAGTCGCTTGAAGTCACACGCGTTGCAGATCGAACTCCTCGCAGTTGAAGTCAGGAGCGCTGGCGTCGGCAGGCATCGTGTGCTGCGGTGCAAAGTGCAGCGGTGCTGGCAGGTCACGGTGCAAGCAATGGCATCATCGTTGCTGAAGCGCTGTCGTCGGCTGACGAACTGGAGTCGATGGCTCCGGCGTTGGTAGGCCAAGGCTGCGGAGCGGGATGAGGACGGTGCGTCGTGTAACTTACGAGTGGTGCCCTCAAACCACGGTGCAAGCAGCGGCGTCGATGTCGGGTAAAGCGGCGTCGTTGGGGATACCAGGGTGACGGCGTGAAGCGTGGGGGTGCGGAGTGCGGGGCCCACAGGTCGCGGTGCAAGCAGCGACTCGGTGGTGGCGTCAGGTGGCGTTGTCGGTGAGACCAGGGTTGCGGTGCGGCATTGCCCTCCGGACATGGAGTCGGCAGCGACATCGTAGACGGTGTCGGGTTGCTTTTTGTTCTGTTGCAGCACAAAACACACAGTGCCCAGTGCTGAAGGCAGATGAACTTGAAGTCTTTGCTGTTCCTGAGACTTCTTGAACAGGGGGCAAGCTCTACCTCAAGCCCTTGGAGAAGCTCACAAAAGGGAAGTTGCAGAAAGCTCAAGTCCAGTCCTTTCACTGCCCAACACAGAAGCAGCCACTGCAGGCCAACACAGCAAAGCACACAGCAAAGTGGTAGTCCCTCCTCACAGCATTGTGCAAGGCAGATCAGGCCCATTCAGGTGCAAGGAAATCTCTTCCCACTACTCTAAATGCAGCCCAGGTCTATTCAGCCCAGCCCTGACCCATCAGGCTCTCTGGAGCCACTGCCCCTCTCCTGCCCCTGTCATCCCAAAGCCAGACAATCAATCCACAACCCCAGCAGAGGCACACAGGATGGCTAAGCAAGAAAATACCTACTTTCTAAAAGTGGTATTTTCAAACACAGGATGTAAAAATCATCTTCACTAAAAGATGCATTTTAACATTCTGAGTCCAGACATACTAAACTTTATTTTTCTACCTTGTTCCCAGGGGAAGTTATGTTTATAAGATGGTATAAACAAACTCCCCATTCTGTCCTATGGGAACAGGCAGCCTTGTAATGGTGAAAAACGAAATACACTGTAATTCACCACCAGGACATGTCATCAGTACATGTCCTACCTCTAAGGGTTACCTTGGGCCTACCTTAGGGGTGACTGACATGTAGAAAAAGGGAAGGTTGGGGCCTGGTAAGTGGGTGCACTTGCCAGGTCGACATGGTAGTTACAAACTGCGCACAGACCCTGCGGTGGCAGGTCTGAGTTACCTTTTCAGGGCTACTTCTGTAGGTGGCACAACCAGTGCTGCAAGCCCACTAGTAGCATTTGATTTACCAGTCCTGGCACTCTCCATGCACTTTACTAGGGCCTCACCAGTAAATCAAATATGCCAATCATGGAAACACCAATCCATAACATAATTTACAACAGGAGCACTTGCACTTTAACACTGAACAGCAGTGAGAAAGTGCGCAGAGACACTAAACCGGAAAAAACAGAGTCAAAACCGGGAGGTCAGAAAGCAAAAAAGACAGGGGAAACACGCCAAAAGATGCCAAGTCTAACACATGTCCCCTCCAGCTGAAAGTAGGGAGAACTACCCAACCTCCTTGGAGTTCTCTTCACTAAGGCGGAAGAACCTGGACAGACCATCTGTGTTGGTGTGTTCTGTGCCAGGGCGGTGTTCCACCGTAAAGTCTATTCCCTGTATGGAGATGGACTACCTCAACAGTTTTGGATTCTCACCCCTCATTTTCATCAACCATCTTAGGGGCCTGTGGTCTGTCTGAACTCAGAAGTGAGTCCCAAACAGGTAGGGTCTCAGCTTCTTCAGTGCCCAGACCACAGCAAAAGCTTCCCTTTCTATGGCACTCCACCTCTGTTCCCTGGGGAGTAGTCTCCTGCTAAGGAAGACTACAGGCTTGTCTATGCCCTCTTCGTTCAGTTGTGAGAGCTTCACTCCCACACCATGCTCTGAAGCGTCAGTCTGCACGACAAATTCCTTGGAGAAGTCGGGTGCCTTGAGCACGGGCGCCGTGCACATGGCTGCCTTCAGGGCATCAAAAGCTTTCTGGCAGGACTCAGTCCAGATCACCTTCTTGGGCTGCTTCCTGGAAGTCAGCTCTGTTAAGGGGGCAACAATGGTGCCATAGCCCTTAACAAATCTCCTGTAGTAACCGCTGAGACCTAAAAAGGCTCTCACCTCTGTCTGGGTCTTGGGTGACTCCCAAGCCAGAATGGTGTCAATCTTGGGTTGTAGGGACGCCACCTGGCCGCTTCCTACCTGGTGTCCCAAGTACACCACAGAGCCCTGCCCGATCTGGCACTTACTGGCCTTGATCGTGAGGCCTGCCCCCTGCAGAGCCCTCAACACATCCCCGAGGTGCTGCAAGTGTTCTTCCCAGCTGGAACTGAACACTGCAATGCCATCCAGGTATGCAGCACTGAAATCCTACAGTCCAGCCAATACCTGGTTGACCAACCTCTGAAAGATGGCAGGGGCATTCTTCAACCCAAAGGGCATCACCCGGAACTGGTAATGTCCTTCTGGGGTTGAGAATGCTGATCTCTCCTTGGCCCCATCGGTTAAGGCAATCTGCCAATACCCAGGCGTTAAATCAAACGTGCTGAGGAACCTGGCAGCTCCCAACCGATCAATTAGCTCATCAGCAGGATGGGGTGTGCGTCAGTCCTGGTGACGGCATTGAGCCCATGGTAGTCCACACAAAACCGCAGTTCTGGAGTGGCACCGGGTGCAGCAGCTTTTGGGACCAAGACCACTGGGCTGGCCCAAGGACTGCTGGAGTACTCTATTACCCCTAATGCCAACATCTTAGAGACCTCCTCTTTGATGTTGGCCCTGACCCGGTCAGTCAACCTGTAAATCTTGTGCTTTACAGGGGGCTGTCACCAATGTCCACGTCATGGGTACACCAGTGAGCAACACCTGGAGTCAGAGAGAACAGTGGGGCAAACTGTACCAATAACTGGTGACAGTCACTCTGCTGCTGTGGGGTCAGTGTAGGGGAGAGGATCACACCTTCCACTGACCCATCGTGCTCCTTGGTGGACAGGAGGTCAGGGAGAGGCTCACTCTCCTCTTCCACCCCATCATCTGTAGCCAAGAGCATGCTCACTTCGGACCTCTCGAAGTGGGGCTTGAGGCAGGTCACGTGGAGGACCCTCAAAGGGTTCCTGGGAGTCTGCAAATTCACCAGGTAGGTGACATCACTTTTGCGCTCCACCACCTCAAAAGGCCCAGTCCACTTGTCCTGCAAGGCACAAGGTTCCACTGGGGCCATGACCCACACTTTTTGCCCAGGTTGAAACTCGACCAGAGTGGCATTCTGGTCATATCACTTTTTCATTTCTTCCTGGCTTGCTTCCAAATTCGCCTAAGCGAGTTTCCTGAAGCGGGCAGTTTGGTTTCTGAAGGCCAGCATGTAACTAAACACATCCTGGGGAGTTTTCCTGGGAGCTGCCTCCCAGCCTTCCTTCACCAAACTCAGAGGTCCTCTCACAGGGTGACCATACAGTATCTCAAAGGGACTGAACCCAAGAGACTTCTGAGGCACCTCCCTGTATGCAAAGAGAAGGTATGGCAAGAGGACGCCTCATGGGTTCTGTTAGACCCTTAATCATGCCCTTCGAGGTTTGGTTGAATCTCTCCACCAAACCGTTACCTTGTGGGTGGTAAGGAGTGGTGAACTTGTAGGTTACGCCACACTCCTTCCACAGGGATGTCATATACTTCGATATGAAATTGGTCCCACGGTCCGAAACCACCTCTCTGGGGAAACCCAAGTGGGAAATGATCCCCATTAACACCCGGCCCACCACTGGCGCCATTGTTGTCCTGAGAGGGATTGCCTCCGGGTACCGGGTAGCATGGTCCACCAAAACCAGGATGTACCTGTTGCCCCATGGCTGTCTTGGGATCCAGTGGCGTCACAATGTTTATCCCTACCCTTTCAAAAGGGGTTCCAACAACTGGAAAAGGTTGAAGAGGAGCTTTGTCCTTCCTCCCACTCTTACCACTTGCCTGGCAAGTTTGGCAAGACCTGCAATGTCCATCTGACTGCCTTCGCATTTGGGGCCTGAAGAAGTGGGTGACAAGCCTGTCAAAGGTCTTGTCCCGCCCCAAATGTCCTGCCAAAGGCACATCGTGAGCCAGACCCAGTAGTTTAAGTTTAAGGGATTTATAAAGCGCATGGCTACCCACAGGCATCCCAGCGCTACCAAGAGGAGCAAACAGCATGTGAGGTCTTAAGGGAACAACCACGTTTTGAGTTTTTCCTGAAACACTGTTCATTCTTGGTTAGCCTTAGTTCTAGATCCATGCTATTCCAGAGTTTAGGGGCTAGGTGTGAAAAGGATCTTCCCCCCACCTTGCTCTCTTGACTTTCGATGTATTCATCAGGAAGCTGGCTCCTGACCTAAGGCATCTGTGGGGAGAGTACTGGGAGACCAAGGATCGTAGCATAGTAGGGCCTCTCCCATGCATGGCCTTGTGGGCCAGGCAGAGGGCCTTGAATTTAACCCTGGCCTGAATTGGCAACCAGTGGAGCTTCCTCAGAGATGATCTGACTGACTGATGTCTGGGGATCTTGAGAAGTAGTCTGGCTGCTGCGTTCTGCACGACCTGCAACCTGTCTGTGACATATTTGGGGGGGCAGAGGTACAAAGAATTGCCGTAGTCTAATCGCGAGACTACCAAGGCCTGTACCACCGTCTTTCTCGATTTTTCTGGGATTAAGCTCAAGATTTTTTGGATCATCCGAAGGATGCCAAAGCAGATCCCCGCAAGTTTTTTGGCTTGCGTTTCCATGGTTAGGTTTTGGTCTAACCACATCCCCAGGTTCTTTATGGAGGTTTTAGGAATGGGTGGAGCTCCCCAGTTTCCAGGCCAGTTAATCTCAGGGCGTGGGCCCGGACCATTGCCTAGTAGCATGAGCTCTGTTTTGTCCCCATTTAGTTTGAGGCTACAGTTGGCCATCCATGCTCCTTTTTTTTCCAGGCAGGGAACTAGTTGCCGGTGGTTGGAGTTGGGAGTTTCTGCCACCGAGACCACCAGTTGGGTGTCAAACTGCGTATTAAACAATTGACAGTCCAAATTCCTGCACCAGGTGTGCTAGTGGGCTCAAGTAAATGTTAATAAGAGTCGGACTCAAGGACGAGCCCTGAGGTACTCTGCATGGGGCCGTAAATGTATCCGTCAGGATACCTGCTTGCATGCATTGGAAGGATCTTTTGCTTAGGAACGAGGCCACCCATTGGTTGGCTGTGTTGCTAATCCCAATCTCTTTGAGCCTGTGGATGAGATTCTCGTGGTCTACTGTGTCAAAAGCCGCACTTAGGTCTAAGAACAAGATTGCGGCTGCTCTTCCTTGATCGAGTATGGATTTTAATTTTTCTGTGACCACGAGTAGAGCTGACTCTGTGCTATGTTACGGGCGGAACCCTATCTGGGACTGGTGCAGGATGCCATTGTCCTCCAGGAATTGCGGGATGGAACTGTTAACATGTTTCTCAGCAATCTTTCCCAGGATGGGCAGCAATGAGATGGGCCAATAATTTCCCATGGATGCGGGGTCCAGTTGTTTTTTTTTTTAGCAGAGGCTTTACAATAGCATGCTTCCATTCTTTGGGTACTAGGCCTTTCTCCAGGGATAGAGAGATGAGCTCGGTCAGTTTGTCCCGGATGGGATCACCCCCTTGTAGACGGATATGAGGGGGGGCGGGATCTATTGAAGACCCTGATTTGATGTTGCTTAGGAGGAAACCAACATGTTCTTTGCTCAGCCTAGGGAAGGTGAGCAAAGATGGGCTCAAAGATGGGGAAGGGGTGGGTTTGGGCAGTTCTGAGCCTGAAAGGTGCTCTGGCTTGTCTGCAGAGTCCTTTGTCTCTTCACAGGTCTCACCTGTTATTGAGTGAAGTGAGTTGTAGATGTTTTCCACTTTACTCTTAAAGAAGGTGGCTAAATCATTGCATCTCTCCTTTGAAGGTTGGTTGGATGTGTGTGCCTGGTTCAATTATAGTGAGGGATTTTACTATCTTGAACAGTTATTTGGAAGAATTGGAGGACCTCTCAATTCTTTCTTCAAAGAAGACTGCCTGTGCTTTCCTGATATCCTTATGATATTGCTGGATAGCTGCTTTATATGCAGATTTAAGGTCAGGGGCGTATGTTTTCCTCCAGCTCCTCTCTAGCTTTTTACAGTGTTTCTTTTGGGCTGCTAGTTGGGGGCTGAACCAAGTAGATCTATTAAGGTTTCGCTGCTTTATCGGTCTGGGCTTCTTAAAGTTTCTATACACGGAACTAGTAATCCAGTCTGACCACCTCTTATGTGCCTCATTGAGATCTACTGTGTCTGGTGGGATAGTTGCATCCAAATCTCTGGTCCAGGATTCGAGGTCCAGCCTTGGCCATTTACGTCCTGGAACTGAGCATCCCCCTGAGGGCTTGGGTGATGGGGACTTCTGGTACAGAATGGGAATGAAAAAGTGGTCTGACCAGGGAATCTGGATTGGAGTGAGGGCCTGCAATCTGGGTCGTTAGAAAAGATGGGGTCCAGAATGTGCCCTTTTTCGTTTGTTGCCGAGCTCACCAGTTGCGTAAGTTGCAAGGCTTCAAGGTCGGCTAAGAGTCTTTTGGCCGATGGGTTGTTTATGTCATCCAGATGGATGTTAAAGTCACTTAGTGAGGTGAAAGCGCTTTTCCCTATGATCAGGCTAGCCAGGATATCAGGGATGGCCTCTACAAAAGATGTACAAGTCCCTGGGGGCCTGTAGATGAGGCTGCCCGAGAAGGAGGATGTGGGGGAGAGGGACAGTCTAAATTCAATGGCCTCGCAATTGGCTATATTAAGGGGGGTGGTGGAGCAGCTCAGATGTGATTTACAAATGATGGCAATGCCACCTCCCACTTTACCCACCCTGTCAAGTCGATGTATCTCATAGCCTTGGGGGAGGGTGCCTATGATGTCCGGTGAGGAGCTCTCTTTGAGCCACGTTTCAGTGAGAAACAATACATCAAGGGCTTCTTCCTCTATAAGCATCCCTATCTCGATTTTATGTCCTGGAATGGATCTACAATTGATTAGACCCATCTTCCAGTGTTTTAGGTTATTGCTCATCGACTCTTTGCGACTGCCAGTCGGTGGGGAGGTGTCTGATGAGAAGCCGCATTTTTGGCAGCTCAGAGGGTTGTTGGCATCGAGTGAGTGCAGGCAGAGTGGGGACATAACTGGCCTGAGTGATTCAAGTTCCTCTTTAGAGAACTTGATTATATTTGCAGAATTGGGCAGAGTTTATGGCCCCTGGTCCCGGCTGGGCATGGACGGCCGCAGATGGGCTTGCCTTCGCTGGCGCGCGTCTGCACAGCTGCCGCCATAAGTAGGTGAGCCTCTTGATTCTAGCTGGCTAACCCACCCACTCCGAGACCGAGGGGAGGAGCGATCCTCTCTATGGTCTGAGAGGGTGGAGCGGCTTCCCTTCGCGCTATGGGGCTCCTGAAGACTTTGGGTGCAATGCCTACTTATCTAATTAAAGCGGTACAGCACAGAGCAGGTACAAATTCAAATTCAGTAACAATAGTGAACAGTCAATTTTTAAAAACAGGCTAAAAGGTTATTAAAAACAGTGCGCGTTAAAATGACTCGAACTTTATGGGCAAAGCAGCGCAATGAAGCGACGCTGCGATACCTCCCAGAGAGTCAGGCAGCAGAGTGCTCCTCTCAGCTGCGCGTCCGCACAGCTGCCACCATAAGTAGGCGAGCCACTTGATTCTAGCCCACTAACCCACCCACCCCGAGACCGAGGGGAGGAGCGATCCTCTCTATGGTCTGAGAGGGTGGAGCGGCTTCCCTTCGCGCTATGGGGCTCCTGAAGACTTTGGGTGCCATGCCTACTTATCTAATTAAAGCGGTACAGCACAGAGCAGGTACAAATTCAAATTCAGTAACAATAGTGAACAGTCAATTTTTAAAAACAGGCTAAAAGGTTATTAAAAACAGTGCGCGTTAAAATGACTCGAACTTTATGGGCAAAGCAGCGCGATGAAGCGACGCTGCGATACCTCCCAGAGAGTCAGGCAGCAGAGTGCTCCTCTCCTAGGAAGGTCCTGAAGCACTGGGGTACCACCAGCACACGGGCTGACCCAGGCTCAGCGACCTTAGGCTCGCTATACAGGAGACCGTTCTCCCAGTAGATCCAATGTGATCCAGACTGATCACCAGCTGCCTGGTCTGCAGCCTGCCACCGCAGACCCTCCAGAGAAGGGCACTCCTTCTGCTCCCTCCAGAAGTCTTCCCTGGTGGGACCACCTTCTTGCTGCCAATGGCTCAGCTCGGAGATGTCCCCCAGTTCAGCTACCTGCTCCCCTGTAGGTACCGGGGCGTCCCCCTCAAGGTCAGCCTCCTCCCGGTCCGTGGGAACTTCAGGGGCCGGTTTCCCGCACCCCTTGCCCTTTCTCTTGGCAGGGACCTGGGCCACTGTTTCAGGCTCCAGGTCCTTCTGATCACCCTTCCTGGCCGCCATTGACCGAGTGGACACACATGCCCACTCTGGCAACCCAAGCATCTCCAAGCCAGACCTGAGCTCAACATCCTTCCACAAGGACTGCCCCAGGTCATTACCTAGCAGACAATCTACAGGCATGGTAGGGCTCACAACCACCCTCAAGAGACCTGAGACCCCCCCATTCAACGGGAATCTGCGCCACCATACACTGGCATTCCGAGTTGTCTACAGCAACTACTTGGTGGAATGCCCCGGGGACTACTTGATCCTCAGAGATCAGGTGACACCGGACTGAGGTCACTCTGGCTCCAGTATCTCTGAGAGCCTCTACCCTTTTTCCATTGATGGTCACCCAGGTGCTGTATTTCTTTGTGTTAGGGGGCACCTGGTTTCCTGGGACCATCTCACTGTCCCCTAGTGAGGCGAGGGTCATTTCTGCGGGATCCCCACCCTCCTGTGGGCACCCCTCCTCCCAAAGCGCTACACTAGCCAACACCTTGGTCTGCCCACCGGTGGGTGGCTGTGCCCTCTTGGGACACTTGGGGTCCCCCTTCAAGTGACCCACCTGGTCACATGCAAAACACTTGCTGGGCCTGTCTCAGCAGGCTTTCCTGAGGAGACCCCTTGTTTCTTATCTCCTGGGGGTTGGGAACTTTTACCTTGGGTGTTAGTTTGGGGCCATTTAGAAAACTTCTGTGTTTACCCTTGTCCCCCCACTTTTCTGCTGGGGACCCTGCCCACCTTTGGCTGAGTCTCCCCAAATGCTTTCTTGTGGACCCTGGTACTCACCAAGCGGTTCACCTCCATAGCAAGCTTCCTGGGGTCAGTCAGCTTACTATCAACCAAGTGCTGGCGCAGCTCTGCAAAACATAGACTAGACAAGTGCTCCCATGCAATCAAATTGTAGAGCCCCTGAAAATCTGTTACATTACTGCCCTTCACCCAGCCATCCAGAGACCTGCAGAAAGAATCTACACATTCCAACCAAGTGTTGGCATCAGTTTTCTTGCTGGACCTAAACTGATCCCTATACTTCTCAGGAGTGAGACCATACCTGGTGAGGAGAGCGTCCTTCATATCAGCATAGGTGAGGTTCTGCCCCTTACCCAAAGCTATCAGAGTATCCCTATCTTCTTCTGGAAAGAGAGGCCACAACCCTGCCCCCCAATTCCTTTCAAGGCCCCCATTCATATGAATAGATGCCTCATACCCCTGGAACCACCTTTGTATGTCATCCCCCTTCTTGAATTTCTTGCCTACATTCTTAGGGATGTGCACACTTCTGTCTCACTGCCCTGACGAATTGCTGCCACCTTCGGAGCTGGTTCTACTCCTCTGATCCAGCTCCTTTATCCTGATCTCATGGTCTAGCATCATTCTTTTCTCCTCCATGGCTAACTCCAGTTCCATGGCAACTCTCCTTGCTTCCCGCCTGTCCTCCATCTCCTCTGGGGATAAGCCACTGCTGCCTGGTTTAGAGGGTGCCCCCCCTCCCAAAAGCACATCTATCCTTGGCATTGGCTCATCTGCCTCCATAACAAGATCCACAGACAGCTCACTAGCATGTCTGGCTGCTACCCAGGCCCTCAGCGCCTTTTGTAGCTCCTCTTTTCTGGTGAGGCCCCTGATTTGGACTTTGAGGTTTTTACAGATCGCCTATAATTCCTTAACATTGTAGGTTTCTAACCTCTTCTCCTCAAAGGCCACTTCCAAGGATGCAGCAGATGATGCAATTGATTCAGGCATGTTGTACTGGAAAGTTTAAGTTCAAGACCGATGGAAAGGCAAAAATAGACCAAAAAAACAGTATGTGGTACGTTATGGTCTGCGATATGGTAGTAGTGCACACCAATCACTGTAAGTCAAGTGCAGACACAAGTCCTATCCTCACCGCTGACAACCAATGTTAGAAATGGGGGTCTCTAGTTGGCAAGGACTTGCACCTTTGTCCAAGTAGGGACCCTTCTTCCTAGTCAGGATAAGGGAGTCACACTCCTAAAATAACCCCTGCTCACCCCCTTGGTAGCTTGGCACGAGCAGTCAGGCTGATCTTAGAGGCAGTGTGTAAAGCATTTGCACATAACCAACAGTAACACAGTGCAAGCACTACAAAAGGACACCACACCAGTTTAGAAAAATATTCAATATTTTTATATACTTAAGACAAGACCAAAAACGATACAAATCCTCAATACAGTACTTAGCAATCTTCACTTATCAAAATAAATTTGAAATAAAGTTCCTTGAAGTCGATAGTTCTGTCTGGGGCTATCACGGCATCGTGAACAACAAATTCCAAACAGTTCTAGCTGACCGCAGCGTCGTGGGCCAGCTACGGTGTCGGGAAGACCCGCAAAACAGTACCTTTAGAAATGCAGGGCGTCGGTGACCTCTCGTTGAGCTCCGAAAGCATGGCGTCCGCAGGCATCGGTTCCAGAGGTCGGTGCAGGAGTCGTCGGGCCCTTGAAGTCACACGCATTGCAGATCGAACTCCTCGCGGTTGAAGTCAGGAGCGCTGGCGTCGACAGACGTCGGGTGCTGAGGTGCAAAGTGCAGCGGTGCTGGCAGGTCACGGTGCAAGCAGCGGCGTTGCTGTTGCTGAAGCGCTGTCGTCGGCTGACGAACTGGAGTCAATGGCGCTGGCGTCGGTAGGCCAAGGCTGCGGTGTGGGATGAGGCTGGTGCATCGTGTAACTTACGAGCGGTGCCCTCGAACCACGGTGCAAGCAGCGGCGTCGATGTTGGCGTGAAGCGGCGTCATCGGGGATACCAGGGCGACGGCGTGAAGCGTGGCGGTGCGGAGTGCGTGGCCCACAGGTCGCGGTGCAAGCAGCGGCTTGGTGGCGGCGTCAGGTGCCGTCGTCGGTGAGACCAGGTTTGCAGTGCGGCGTTGCAATGGTGCCCTCTGGGGTGCCCTCTGACACGGAGTTGGCAGTGGCGTTGGCAGCGGCGTCGTAGATGGCGTCGGGTTGCTTTTTCTTCTGTTGCAGCACAAAACACACACTCCCCAGTGCTGAAGGCAGAAGAACTTAAAGTCTTTGCTGATCCTGAGACTTCTTGAACAGGGGGCAAGCTCTACCTCAAGCCCTTGCAGAAACTCACAAAAAGGAAGTTGCAGAAAGTTCAAGTCCAGTCCTTTCACTGCCCAATACAGAAGCAGCCACTGCAGGCCAACACAGCAAAGCACACAGCAAAGTGGTAGTCCCTCCTCACAGCTTCTCCAGCTCTTCTTCTTGGCAGTCTTCTTGGTTCCAAAAGAGTTCTAAAGTTCTGGGGTCTGGACCCCAATATATATACCACCACATCCTTTGTTCTCTGAAGGCAGAGAGTGTCTGTACCCAGCCCAAACCAGTTCTGTCCTCACTGGTGCAGCTTCCTGGCAGGGGGTGGAGACGGCATTGTGCAAGGCAGAGCAGGCCCATTCAGGTGCAAGGAAATCTCCTCCCGCTATTCTAAATGCAGCCCAGGTCTATTCAGCCCAGCCCTGCCCCATCAGGCTATCTGGAGCCACTGCCCCTCTCCAGCCCCTGTCATCCCAAAGCCAGAAAGTCAATCCACAACCCCAGCAGAGGCACACAGGATGGCTAAGCAAGAAATTACCTACTTTCTAAAAGTGGTATTTTCAAACCCAGGATGTAAAAATCATCTTCACTAAAAGATGCATTTTAACATTCTGAGTCCAGACATACTAAACTTAATTTTTCTACCTTGTTCCCAGGGGTAGTTATGTTTATAAGATGGTATAAACAAAAATCCGCATTCTGTCCTATGGGAACAGGCAGCCGTGCAATGGTGAAAAATGAAATACACTGTAATTCACCACCAGGACATGTCACACACATCAGTACATGTCCTACCCTGCCCACAGGGGTACCTTGAGCCTACCTTAGGGGTGACTGACATGTAGATAAAGGGAAGGTTGGGGCCTGGTAAGTGGGTGCACTTGCCAGGTCGACATGGCAGTTACAAACTGCGCACAGACCCTGCGGTGGCAGGTCTGAGTTACCTTTTCAGGGCTACTTCTTTAGGTGGCACAACCAGTGCTGCAAGCCCACTAGTAGCATTTGATTTACCAGCCCTGGCACTCTCAGTGCACTTTCCTAGGGCCTCACCAGTAAATCAAATATACCAATCATGGAAGCACCAATCCATAACATAATTTACAACAGGAGCACTTGCACTTTAACACTGAACAGCAGTGAGAAAGTGCGCAGAGACACTAAACCAGCAGAAACAGAGTCAAAACCGGGAGGTCAGAAAGCAAAAAGACATGGGAAACACGCCAAAAGATGCCAAGTCTAACAATACACTTTTGATGCAATGATAAAGTGTTTGGAGTGATTCTTCAAATATTCTTTATGTGGGTTTCCGGTTATGGGTGTTTGAGATCCCAACCTCTTAGTGCGGACTGTGCAATGCTGAAGCTGTCTTGGTATCCGAGATATCTTCCTTACATGATGTGAAGTGTGTCTTCTACCATGGTGTTCTGGTGTTAATGTAACTGATAGAAATAGCCTCAAAATAGGGTGGACATTAAAAGTTTCAAAAAGAGCTGTTACTTGGTGATCCTGCTCCACAAATCGTTACAGGACAGTGAGAAAGAACTGTCACTGATACCTTCCTGTTTTACTTTCTTTAAATTCACACTGTGTGTGTGGCACCTGCATGGGATTCTTGGAAAAAACCTCATCAAATCAGAACAGGTAAGTATCAATTTGCAGAAGAAATGAAGTGCTTACCTCTGCTAACATGTTTAGCATTTTGAGTTTTGTTGCAGGGCCAGTGTGTGGTATTTTACTTTCTTGATGGGACATTGCATGGTGGATACCTAAGCCCTCATTACGAGTTGTGGAGAGCAGATTTACTGAGTATTTTTCAGCAGTAAATCAACTCTGTACAATTGCAAGCTTGCGATTTTTCTGCACTCCGTGGTAAATTAGAAAAACGTAAATCAAACTGCATCTAAAGTGGCTAATCACTGCAAAACACCAACACTCACAATAATGATGTGTGTGTACATGGGTGATATGTTATACTAATGCTAAAACAATATTTTGACAAACGCCACACTGCATGCACCCATGCAAACATAAATAGACTCTAGAAAACAGAAAACATACCAAGCACAGGTGAAAGCAAATTACAAGTTTGACCCATATATAAGAGCAGACAATACCTTCTCTGTCTAAAGAGCACCACAGCTGAAGGCCTGACCCTATGATCACTTCTGACTCCAGGAAGGTTATTCTGCTTGTTATGCAGATACAACTGCTAGTAAAAGGGCACCTTGAAGACTAACTAAGGGCCCAGGCACCCAATGGGCATAGACAAAGAGCCAGTTTGATCAGGAGCTCCTGAATCCATTGAATATGTCCAGGAAATATATTCTAACTGTTAGAAATTGGGTTACTGCTTGACAGGGGTGTGAGCCCTGGTCAAGCAGCAACCACAATCCTAGTCAGGGTAAGGCACAAGCAAACCCCAAATCAACCTGTGCTCAACCCCCTGGTAGCTTGGCACAGAGCAGTCAGTCTCAACTTACAGGCAATGTGTGAAGTACTTGCATAGCTGCCAAGCTTTAGATTGCTTATGTGTGACATTTTCATGGTTTCAATGTACATATGAGCTACATTCAGCAACCAAATGTGTGACACTTAGGGCCTGATTACGTCGGTCCCCCATGCCGTAACGGCACAGGCATAAGACATGAACAATGTTTTCCGGCTCTTGCTGCTTGCAAGCATACCAGCAGACGTCATAACCCGGCCTCCTCCTCCATGGGGGAAAATGTTTTAATTGGGGTAATAGCCCCAACCTATACTTCAGGAAGTGCACCTTGGCCCAGTTACTGTAGGTTTCGCTTAAGCAGCCCTGAGGTTTTAGCCAGGTGTAATTTTGCAGTGTGATCCACCAATGACTGCGCTTAGACAGTTTGTCTTTGTCCTCAAGCATTGATAACAACTGTACACTGGATTTGGCTAGTTTTTCTGAACTCCAGGTGGCCTGAAAATAAGTCCCAGGCATTTGTTAGGCCAAGGGAGTTCAAGGTCTGGTTTAGATAGACCCGTGCTGGAGAGCTCGGCCTGAGTTACAGTTTGTGCCAAGGTGATAGCCCATGGAGCCTACCGGTGCCATCTTTAGCCTATGACAACAGGACGCGAAGGCCGCCTTCTGAGCCAGAGACTGTTTGGCAATGCCAAACTCCAGCCTGATTTGTACTGGTGATGTGTTCGAAGGTAGTTGGAAAGTTGATCTGTAAATTTTAAGTACCATTCTATCCAGGGTTGCACAATCCCTACCTCTGAGAGCCTCGCTCCCGTAGATCAGAGTGGGGAGAATCTTAGCTTGCGCCACCTGCAAAATTGGCATAAGCGTGGGGCCATTTAATGTGTTATATAGAGACCTTAGGCCGAAAGCCAGCGCATTGCCCTTCTTCCTTATTTCCTCCAATTGGTCACTATATCCTCCATTCCCATTAAAGTGAACTGCAAGGTACTTGAAGCTTTTTACTGAATTGATTCTTTCGGCCCAAGAAACCAAGTATGCTTCTGTACCTTTTCTCCTTCCACAATTAAAATGTAAGTTTTTTTCCTGTTAATGGTCAGCTCATTTCTTGCGGAGTAGAGGGTTGCATCAAACAGACGCTGTAAGCCGACTTTGGTTCTGCTTACAAGGACTAAGTCATCCGCATACAATAAATTCGATAACTAGAAGACCCCCAGTTTGGGCGAATGAGAATTCACTTCAATAGAGGAGTAAGATCAGCAAGAAACAGGTTAAATAAAGATGGGGTCAGGAAGCATCCCTGCTTTAGCCCTTGCATTGTTTTAATTTTCCTTGATAAATAAGAGTCATCCCCTACCTTAATTCTGACCCAGGTGTCAGTATGTAGTAGTTCCAAGGCTTTTAACAAACCGTTTGGGATGTTTAGGTTGGCCAGTTTCTTCCAGAGCTTACCCCATCCACCCTATCAAATGCTGATTTATAGTCAATAAAACCCAAGTAAACTGGGTACTTATTCATTTTAGCAGAATCAACCAGCAGCAAGAGTGTCAAAATGTTTACTGTAGTCCCAGTTTGCTTTGTGAACCTCCACTGTTATCCTAAGGGAGCTATAAGCCTTGCAATAGTGAAAAATGAATTTCAGAGTTTTCCGCTACCAGGACATGTAAAACTTAAAAGTATATGCCCAGCTTTTCAAATACACTGCATCCTGCCCTTGGGAATGTCCAGGGTCTAACTTAGGTGTGACTTACTTGTATCAAAAGGAAGGTTTGGGCCTGGCAAAAGGTTTATTTTGCCAGGTCGACATGGCAAGTTAAAACTGCACACACTGGCTCTGCGATGGCAGGCCTTGGACATGATTAAAGGGCGACTTAAGTGGGTGGTACAATCGGTGCTGCTGTAAATTAAACATGCCAGTTGAGTATAAGCCAATGTTAACATGTTTTAAGCAGATACCGCAAGCACTTTAGCACTGGTCAGAAGTGGTACAGTGTGCAAAGTGCACAGACCAACAAGAACGAATTTAGCAAAAAGTAGGAGGAAGAAGGCTCAAAGTTAGGGATGACCCTGCAGAAAGGGCCAGGTCCAACACTGACATATTATCAGTGTGACATGAACCCCGTTTACTGCTTACTGGATGCAATAGGAAATACATTAGAGGCCAACAGTGGACTGCTATCTGCAATTCCACCTCCTTTAAATGCCATGGTGCAGCCTACTTTCTAAAGCCTTTTAAACATGGAATATACCCCACTGCGACTAGCCGCACAATACATAATTTTGCCACCAGATACAAAGATAGTGAATGGTGTAAAAGCTATGCTTTATGGCATTGGTGCATTTCCAAAAATAATAGGTTCCCTCGTCTATACTCATGTGACGTTTATACCACCCAGAGTAATTAAACGGGAATACCGTATTATGAATGTACAAATGGTGTGTGATGGAGTCACTGTTATTGCTAGTTGGTGTGCCCGTTCATCAGATCTGCACATGATTCAGTTTGATACCACCTACTATATCGATGCCCCTCTCATAAAGGACAAGGCTGCTAGGTGAGTCCATCCAACCCCTTTTAAAAATTAATTCCCTGCAGTATTGCTCCATTGACAAAGGCACAGGCTTATGTGGAGCATGTTCATTAAATGTATGTGCTCCTTTGATTAATTAAGGATTACAAAACCATATATTTAAATTTGTACCAAAAGAAATGACCGGAAGAAAATGATGTTGCTGAACAGAATAGAAAACATCACATTGTTGTCGGGTATATTAGTCAATATGCGATACAAGTTTACATTATAACTGTTGCCTCGGTTTGTGTACTGTACATACAGTAAGGATCCAATATTTCTTACCTCTTGGTCCCATGCAGGTGACCCAGGGTATTCTTTGTGTGGGTGGCATATGCCACCCATCTATGACCCTGCAGCTCCTTCCCAAAGTGCAACCACTGAGGCTGATTCAAAAACATGAAATGTGATTGAGCGTGGATTTGGACTGCTCGAGGGTCACTTTTGATGTCAATAGCTTATGCACCAGAGAAAGTGTGTCCAATCACATTCCTGTGTTACGTGCTGCACAGTGTGGAAAAGCAGCATTGTATGCCCATGAGCGATGAAGAAAAACAGGCAGATGATGGTTCAAGTGGTGAAAAGGAAAATCCATGGTGATAACGGGCCCAATAGCAGCACAACAGAAATGCTGCAGACAGTTCTTAATTTGAGCCAGTGGTTTCCCGTGCTCAGTACCGGCACTTAATTGGCAGCACCGGCACTTATGACAGCTGCCACATGGTGGGCTGATTGTCTGATTTAGAGTAAGCACAACAACAGTTGTTTAGACATTCAATATACGTTAAAAATATACGTTAAAAATGACTATTACCTGCCGCCCATGCTAATCTTATAGCTTTGGGGGCTTGGAATAGTCTGAATTACTACACTTGTAGGAGTGTGATGGTTAGTAGCTGGTTTGGTACTGTCATTTGTAGCGCTGGCAGGGAAGTGGGTGGTGTAGGCTGCAGTGGCCTCCTGATGAGGACCCTGGCACTAAATATTTTTACAAATCAAGCACTGGCTGCAGATATTAGGGCAGAACTGATTAGAAATTATTTCTGATTTTCGAAGTATTATTTTGAAATGCACATTACTAAGTGAACTATTATAAAGTGCATAAAAAACAATACAATCTCAGTTATCACTGTCTGATTCTTAAAACACACCCAAAACTGTAACAGGCTTGGCTGTGCTATCCTACTTTCAACCCTCATACCAACTATTAGGCTTTGGCATGCTTATAATAACTGCTCAAGACACACAATTGATGGACGGAATGCAGAACAAATCAAAACATTTACCCCCAGTCAAGAGATCTGGGTTAAGTCCATCATTCTTTTGCTCACCATGCCACCCCAGTTTAGACCTGGCCATATGCAAATCAGTCTTGACCCTGTGCCTCATGGGAACAGTCCAGCCCGAACTAGCAAGCCAGGTCCTCCCTGGACCGGAAACAAGCATCCTAGGACCGGTTTCGGGGTTTCACCCCTAATCAGCCAGGATAGCTTGAATCCAGTGGCACAGTGAGCCCGGGACCCACGTCTGGGCATACCCGGCGCACTTAGGGCGAGAAAGCAAAAGAGACACAATTGATGGACGGAATGCAGAACAAATCAAAACATTCACCCCCAGTCAAGAGACCTGGGTTATATCCATCATTCTTTTGCTCACCATGCCACCCCAGTTTAGACCTGGCCATATCCAAATCAGTCTTGACCCTGTGCCTCATGGGAACAGTCCAGCCCGAACTTGCAAGCCAGGTCCTTCCTGGACCGGAAACAAGCATCCTAGGACCGGTTTCGGGGTTTCACCCCTCATCAGCCAGGATAGCTTGAATCCAGTGGCACAGCGAGCCCGGGACCCACGTCTGGGCATACCCGGCGCACTTAGGGCGAGAAAGCAAAAGACACACAATTGATGGACGGAATGCAGAACAAATCAAAACATTCACCCCCAGTTAAGAGATCTGGCTTAAATCCATCATTCTTTTGCTCACCATGCCACCCCAGTTTAGACCTGGCCATATGCAAATCAGTCTTGACCCTGTGCCTCATGGGAACAGTCCAGCCCGAACTTGCAAGTCAGGTCCTCCCTGGACCGGAAACAAGCATCCTAGGACCGGTTTCGGGGTTTCACCCATCATCAGCCAGGATAGCTTGAATCCAGTGGCACAGTGAGCCCGGGACCCACGTCTGGGCATACCCGGCGCACTTAGGGTGAGAAAGCAAAAGACACACAATTGATGGACGGAATGCAGAACAAACAAAACATTCACCCCCAGTCAAGAGATCTGGGTTAAATCCATCATTCTTTTACTGGATGTGGTGGGACAGCTCCACCAATGTTGGTGGTACAAGTGGTAGTACAGGTAGTTAAGATCGATGTAGACAGTGTTGGTTGAGACAGATGTAGACAAAGTGGCTGTCATGGTGACATTTGGTGACAATGACCCAGAGGTGGTGGTTGATGGAGTTTCAATAATTGCCTTACTGCAGTGGCTTGGTGTCTTGCCTTTTTTGGGTCGCTGCCCATATTATTGCCTCAAGCACAACTACTGCAGGGCTGATTATCTTCCTCCTCTGCTATGTCCCCTGCAAAGTGATTCTATATTATTGAAAATGTAAGGTTACTGTGTTATAGTTATATTTACCTAATGTTTTTGGTAATAGGATGTTCACAGTGAGCTGCATTATGTCTGTTTTGACCTCTATATTGGCTGACCACAGCTATATCCTCAGATAAGGCTTTACCCATGTAGCAGAAGAAACGAATGGGCAGTGATTGGGCAGGGAAGAAAGGGCCACTCATATGCAACCCAACTCAAAAAATACGTTTGCACGTGTGACTGACTTGGAGAGATATTCAGTATCATGTACAGTAATGGACTTGTCACATCCCCTAAAGTTGTTCAGATTACATACAATGTTGATAGAAAATATGAAACTTTCTCTACAAGCCTGCCACTATGATAGTGACAGGGTTGACTAAAGGACACATGCTATTTTACCTACAGGTGCAAATAAATAATATTTATCTGGACAAGTCCATAATAATGTTAGACCATTGCATTACAAGATGCCTGGACGCAAGTGGTGGCCTAATGTGTCCTAGATTACTATACTATTTTATTAAATATATTTGCTTGCCTAGCTCTTCTGTTTCCTCATCCTTAGTACCTATTGCAATGCCCTTTATGCTGGTGATGTTAAAGATACAGTGGACTGTCTGCACCCATGGCTCTTAAATTTCAGCACTGTTGGTTGACCTCCTCCTGTGGCCAGACTTTCCTAAAGATATTTTCCAAGCAGCCTTTGAACTCTCTTTTTGAGGTAATTGAATCTCTTTTTGCATTTATCCACCAACCAATGGAATCTACTTCATTTATGATGGCCTGCCACCGTCTGTTTCCAACATTTGGTGGAATGAGGATTCTGAGGAGGCATGGCTCCTTCTTCACCACTGCTTCATCCAGCAGATAGTTTGTGTTCAGAAAATGTATGCCTCCTCAGTCTCTCTGTGGTCATGTTGACTTGTTGGCGCAATTTTATTTATTTAAACATCTCTCCAGGTCTGAGGATGGCAGTGGGTTGTGTGTTGACACTTTCCCTTGCACCATTAATGAAAAATGGCTGCCTGTTGCTTGCTCTAAGTGTCTGCTGCAGATGTTTGCCAGATTCCCAAACATCCATTAAATGATGTTGATTTGGTCAACTTTGTTTTTGGCATGCAGGATTGGTGCATTTACTGTGTCATGTGATTCTAATGTTTAGCAAGTTTGCGTATGTGCAGCATTGCCACGTGCAAATTTACTGCATCCCGAAATACCCGGGGCAGAGATATTGCATGCCAACATAGCAGATGCCAATGTGCACCCAGTAATTCTGCTTCTACAGGACCTGGAAAACCAAATTGCATCTTATGGGCCAGGATTTAATATCCAGAATCATAATTACCAATTGTAGATTTACCAGGCTCGATAATTAAAAAAAACTCATAATGACTGACTTTTCAATTTAGGGTCATTTAGAAATTAGTGGCATGGAAGACCTCTTCAAATGTTCAACTCCCAAGCCCATTTGAACTTTGTGTCGTCCTGCCCTGTTAAGAGCGGGCAACTGCTCATTCACAGCCAGTGGAGCCACCTCCAGTGGTGATCAATCACCGGCAAACACTCAGCACAAGGTCCCCAACTTTCTTGGATCAGGTGGTCCACACTATGTAAGGTGGATCCACTCATTTCCCCTGTACTGGTCCGCCATTCAAGGCATTAGAAACTGCCTGTATGCCATGGTCACCATTGTATTTTGTTTTTCACAAACAATCTCTAACTTTTAGGTTTGTCAACAAATACATGCGGCGGCTCGGCATTCAGCCCTGCCAAAAGTGCTTCACCTGCACCAGTGGATGCAAATTTTGAAGAGATACCCGCCTGAGAGGTGGGGAGTTTCTAAATATTGGTGGCTGCCTTCCATTGGGGCAGAGGCCATGGCCTTCCCCAACTTGGCAGGATGGTGTGCCACTGACCAAACCTGAAATTATCCCCCAGATTCTTAGTCCTACGAAAATCTTTCCAAACTTTTGATAATTTGATTGGTACCACATCCACCATTATTTATATAAAAGATTCAAACCATGGATACTTGAGATGGTGCCTACTGTTGGGGTTTAGTGGGATTTGCTTTTGTTTTTTGACTTGGTAATTGGAATTTGCACTGGTATGGACGAATTGTTTCTGCGGGATGTGTTAACAGAAGGTTTGAAGTAGGGCTGGGGAGCCGGGCATAAATAAAAGGCTTGTGGGAAGCTAGGTTAATTAATAATTCCACAAGAGCGCTGACCGGAGATGGGAAGCAAGAGCTGCCCTGCCTGCATAACTCTCAGCCCACCACTAACCAACAGAGAGTGGCAGGATGCCGTATTTTGCATGCACCAGCATGCGATGCATTGCACTGAATTTTGGAATTTGGCACCAGTGGAACATCTAAACTTCCCCGAATTCTTCATTATTCTTGGGGTGCCTCATAGCTCATACAGTGTATATGATGTCCGCAAGCATGGTTGGGGAGGGACAGATTGTTTCCTTGTTCCTGACGTGCCCAACCCATCAGGTACCCGCCAAGAAAACAATTCGATCTTCCTGTGGCCAGAGAACAGAGAGATCTACATGCCTCCCTTCCATCCTTCAACGGGAGGACAAGTCCCCCATAGATCTTTTTTGAGTGAGCGGGGGACAAATGTGACTTTGCTCCCTGTAGTCCATTTCCTTGTGTTTTTATACATCACTAGAATTCTGAAATGGCAGTATAGGAGTATTGCACATATTACCGGTTATGTTTTTTTCTATCTCAAAACAGCTGTTTTTTATTCAGAGATGGAACTGTTTATTGAACCAAAATACTGGGCTATACTTTTTGGTTGTCCATAGTAAAAAGGTGAGATATACTTAATAGTTTTAAGGCAACAGATGTTTTAGAAGAAAAAAAAAATCATTGCTTTGTTAAACAAGCATTGGCATAGCCAATAGGTCTCGCCTTTGGGACCTTATAAGTGTTTAGCCAGAGCTATTGACTTTGCCAATGTCTTCAAGCTGTGCTGTAGAGAAGTGTGGCTGCTGTGCAGCATGCTGAAAAGTTATAATAAAAAAGTGTCAGAAGCATTTTTGTTACTTTATATAGGACCAAGAAGGCATTATGTAAAACTGAACGACCATATTTAAAAAAGTATTTACAATAAAAAATGTCCTCATTTTTCTTTTGTTCTTGCAATGCTGGCAACTTGTTTCTGCCTATTGCAATGGTTGTTTATTAAAGCTTTTTTTTTTGAGGGGCATAAACAATCGGAGGGTGAAGGTTGGGAACTAGTACCTGTATTATAACACTAGCAGCGGCCAGACGCTAGGGGAATCAACAGATGCCAGATTCCGAGAGCAGGCTGAGGTGGTGCTGAGTGATGCTGAGGTGGTAGTGGTGGTGGTGGTGACTGTTGCGGAGACGATGCTGAGGTGATGCTGAATGATACTCAGGTCTTGCTGAGTGATACTGCTGTGGTGCTGAGTGATGCTGTGGTGGTGCCTGAGTGATGCTGTGGTGGCGCTGAGTGATGCTGTGGTGGTGCCTGAGTGATGCTGTGGTGGCCCTGAGTGATGCTGTGGTGACGCCTGAGTGATGCTGTGGTGGCCCTGAGTGATGCTGTGGTGGCCCTGAGTGATGCTGTGGCGGTGCTGAGCGATGCTGTTGCGATGCTGTGGCGGTGCTGAGCGATGCTGTGGCGGTGCTGAGCGATGCTGTGGTGGCGCGGAGTGATGTTGTGGTGCTGCTGAGTAATGCTGTGGTGGCACTGAGGGATGATGTTGTGGCGCTAAGTGATGCTGTGGTTGTGCTGAGTAATGCTGTGGTTGCACTGAGTGATGCTGTGGTTGCACTGAGTGATGCTGTGATGGCGTTGAGTGATGCTGTGATGGCGTTGAGAGATGTTGTGTTGGTGCTGAGTGATGCTGTGCTGGCTCTGATTGATGCTGTGGTTGCGCTGAGTGATGCTGTGGTGATGCTGAGTGAGAGATAGAGTGAAGATATAATGCCCAATTAGAGAGGGTGGTGAGAGAGAAAGAGAGAGAAAGGGTGTACATAGAATAAAGAGTGGAGCGGGATAGAGAGAGAGAAAGAAGGGGAGAGAGAGTGAATGAAGGAGTTTGAAAGAGAAACAGATAGAGGGGTGAGAGAGAATGAAAGGCTAAAAAAGATAGAGAGGGGAGGGTTAATTAAGTAGAGAGAGAATTAGAGAGGGGAGAGAGAGAGAGAAGGAGAGAGACAATAAGAGTGGGGGTGTGGAGTTTAAATAGAGTGAAGAAGTGACGCAGAAAAAGTACCCTTAAATATAGCTTTGTGCTTTGCGCGAATAAATATTTAAAAAAAAAACAGAGTGAGACAAAAATACTGGTAATTAGGCTGTGACTCCCAATATAAAACAAATAGCGATATAAGGTGAAATCAACCCACCGAAGCAATATTTCTAACTAGACAAAAAAAGCTTGCATTTCAATTTCTAATCGCTGTTGTTTTTCATGTGACTGTAGTCCAGGGCCGTCAGTTGGTAATGTGAGCTGCTGCTGCGATTGAAACATCAGAGTCCAGAGAGTTGATGAGCCATGACGAGGAAATGAGGAAGAGATAGGAAACCCAGATGGCAGCTGCGCGCGTGCATGTGCACGTAACCGCACGCAGAATGCCACACAAAAAGCTGTGGTCGCATTTCCGAAAGCCCACTGACTGTCTCGCCCAGACCCAGCGCTGAAGCGCTGGCTTTCAGGGCGAGACCTAAAAAAAGCATGGTGTCTGTAGAAGGGACAGCTTGTAGAAGCTCTTCTCTGCAAGGTGCTGGTTACAATGGCCACTGATTGGAACGTTCAGATTTTTTTACCCGTCATGAATACGACAGCCAATGCAGAACAATACAATGGGATTGGTAAATCGTATACTCTACGCTATAGCTCAATGTCTCATATGTAGTTCAATATTGTTGAATTTCAGAGTATGATAATCACCGGTATAAATGAAAAGTAGCACTTTATGACAGACATTTATCCAACGTGCTAATTCTGAGTGCATCACTGAAGACCAACGACTTTAATTTGAACCGGATTTGATTAACAGGACTACAAGAGCTAAATTAAATTCAATAAAACCCAGGTTATAAGAGTATTATTTTTAAGGTGGCATACGAATGAATCAATTTTTGGAGCTTGGAAAAAAATAATTGCACAACATTTGAAGTGCAACTGAGAAGTCTTCATGCTCGTACCAATCCAAGAGATTTGTAAAACAAAGGAGCACCATCTGAGAGCCATATATGTCTTGAAGCAGAAAAACAGCTCTAATTAACAAGCAGCTCCAAGGCGCACGGTTACACTTGCATGCATATTAGGTTATTGGAGTGTTGAATAAATCTGGCTTCAACTATTCAATTTCACTGATAAGCTACCATAGGATAGTCTCATCTAAAGAAAACTTGAGAAAAAATCACAAAAAATGAAATTATGAGGTGAAATTTTGGTAAAGTGACAAACTTCGCAGTTTTATAAAGTAACATTGTTAGTTATTTTGGCAAAAGTGTGCCTGCTTTTGCAGGATATTTTTCCTCCAACAACTGATTTAGCGAGCACATTCTTCTGCCAAAGTAGGTTTTCTGGCAAATTCCTACATTTTGTTAGATTTTTCTCCCCTCTTTTTCATCTTCCACAGCTTTATGAAGTTGAACAATTTGGTGCTGTTGTATAAAAAGCTTCAGAAAGCCAATATCATCCCTTTTTTGACATACTTTCATCACACGTTGGATTTAAGTGTCAAAGTACACCCAAAGTTTCCTAGCCCATTTAAAACCTGTCATTGAGTTTAATTCTATCGATCTATCTGGTATTTCCAATAACATTAATACTTCAGTAGTGTCTTGTGGTCAGGAAGTGAAAACATTTACAAGAGTCTGCATGTTGGTTGCACATCAGTTATAAGTGTGTACATTTCTGGTCTTTTGAATGTAAAGCAATTGTACGACAACACTGTACAACAGAGGATAACATGCACATGTCAAAACCCCTATTGTCATAGAACATATTTTGTCTGCGCTCTGCACTACCTCTCTGTCTTTCCGCTTCACCACATTGGAACCTCTCCCTTCTGAGAATAACTTTAGTGAAGAAAATATAGAGAGATATGATTTTTTTCTTTTTAGTGTTCAATGGATGTTTACGTCTTGGCTACAGGCAACTTTAGCTGTCTGTTGGCCAAACCTATTTTTTTCACTATAGATAAAGTGGGCTTTGGTTCCGCTCCTTGCTGATGACTGGGTGACTTTGTTGTCTTTCTTGGCTGTGTCCTTTTGTATCGATGACTTTTCCCCATGCATGTGTTTTTTTCCGCCCAGGAACATTTTAATTTCAGTGTTCTGATTGGTTGACTTGTATCCTTTTACTGCTGTTGTTGCTTGCATTCAGTAACTACTACTTTAAGCTTGTGATTTTTGCTATTTCCCCCTTCACTTCCCCAAACCTTCACTTTCACTGTTGCTCCCCTCAACTCATACATTGGTTCCTGTGCCCCGCCTCACTTGGTTTTTGTTTGTTTGGCTGTATCAAACTATCACATACCCAAAATGAGCATTCCACAGCCAATAGATTTCACTGCCAAGACCTATTAGCTTTACTTTCTTTCTTAGTATAGTAGTGCACTTTCTAGGCTGTTGACCTGTATTTGCTTAAACATGACCCATAAACTGTAATGCATAGCCATGTAGATTGTAATGATCATCAGCTTTGCTTGCTGACAATTTGTCTGATTTTATCAGTCCTTTCAATTGATTGCTAGTCCTCTCAATCATCTGTAAAACAGATAATCCCCTTAAAACAAATTGCATTTAAATTCCTGAATTGTGTCAAATTGTGGCTTGAAAATAAAGTCCTTTTGCGTGTGCTAAAGTAACATTCTCGAAATTGGTGGATTAAAATCCGCTTGAATCATTTTATCTTTTATGCTGCCTTCATTAGATACTCTGGCAGTTCATAGCAAACAGGTACGCCTGAATATGTTGTGTACATAGTTTGCATGGCCTGGCAGAATCTAACCTAGAAATATGAATACAGAAGCAAAATTTGAAGCTTCTTATTTTCATATACTAAATTCTACATTACAATATGTTAACTGATGGGGTACATTTGGTTGATGGTTCTTTTCCAAACTTGGGACCAGGGCCGGACTGGGAACCGAAACCGGCCCTGGCAAACATCTCGGCCGGCTGTGCCGCTTTTTGCTTTTGTTGCAGGGAGCCGATATAGCTGCCATGATGCAAAACCGGCCCGGTAACAAAAACGGCCCCCCAGGAGTCTAAAACTGCCTGCCACCCTGGTGGCACACCGGGGAAATGCCCGGTGCCCGCTACAGCCAGTCCTGCCCTGCTTTAAAGACAAGCTGCTTGAGCTTCCTGCAGCACAGGTTGTCAGGCAATTGAGGAAGCCCTCCAAAGATGACTTGTAACGCTAGAGAGTGGATAGGCATTTTCCACATGAATGCTGTTAGTGAACTGTACAAGTCTTGTAATTCTTAAAGATGTATTGCAGAGAATGTTACTTCACCCCTTTAGCTGTTTGTGATGGTGGAGCAATGTGGAAGCTGAAGAATTCTATGTTAGTGGTTTCACCATTGTCAGGCTCCCAACTTGAAAAGGGTAGTTAGTACATCTGTTTTTGAAATCTTCTGTGGTTCTTCACCTTAGCCTTGATACTGAAGTAGTTTCCTCATACAGAAATGGATTTAAATTACCAGAAGAGGTCAGAGGGACACAAAATGCATTGTTAGAATAGGATGAAATATTAAAATTGGATAGAGAGGTTTTAGTTGAATGCCTTGTATATTAATAAGACAGTTGTCCCAAACAGGCTGACAGTTGTCTTCAGCTGTTAAAAAACCTTTATCTCAGAAATCACTGATGTAGACCTTATGAAACATTAAACGTCATTAAAAGGAAAAGGACATAAATATTAGTTGCAGACGAGTGGAACAATTTAAGGGATATACTTTTGTATTTTAAAAAAGAGCGATAAATAAAAATATTTAGAGCCCTTGTACTGATTTGGTGATCCTGCTGACTCTGGGTGAACGGATGAGTGGGTGTTGCAGCTGCACCCCTATTTCACTTGCATTTTGCACTATATTTAAAAAAGAATATTACGGAGACACCAGTGATACACACTTTTTTTGGTTAATTGATTCACAGGGATGAAAACTGACTCCTGCCTGGTTGTCTAATATTGGATCTTGACACGTTAGTATCTTTAGGTAGAGATCAAACTCTCCAGCTTCTTCTATTCATTATAACTGTTTCACTGAAAATGTATTTGACAGGGTAGGCTTTAGGTGACTTTGCTCTCTCAAAAGATGGTAATATATATGGCAAATCTTCAATATTGCACTTCAGTCAATGTATAAAATGCCACAGCGAAGGTGTTGGTTAATGCCTGTACCTCCGTGTAATTTAAGGTTGCAAGGAGCACCAGGCAAGGTTGCACTATATATATTAGCACACATCATTTTTGATCACAGATCTATGACGAGCCTTCACATGCGTGGCATAATTTGAGAGACAAGAGCAGAATACTTAATTTCCGGGCTATCTCAACAGGAGCAGAGGTTTGGCAGCTCGTCAGAATTAAACTGGATCTAAAATGACTAGATTACGTCAGAAGCCACTTTGCCATAATGGAAACAGCATCCTTTGCTTGTCAGTTTGGGAAGCAAGAGTACGTCATTAAATCATAGGTGGCCTTCTTAGCCATCTTTCTTTCAACATTTCTCAAGAAAGTCTGCAGGAGTCTAACGTTAGACTCTTTACCTGTATGACTGATATTAAGAAAATTAAAAAGGAAGAGAATATAAATTATAACTGGGCCGTAACATACAAAAGAACCCAAGAATTCCCCGAGGCCTTGGGGTTATGCACTACTGTCCATTTCTCTATAACTCACCACAAGTGCATGTATATATTGTGACAAGTACTGGCAGTCCACTAAAGTGGGGATAGTAGAGAATAATTTGAATGCGCTGTCATATTGCACTGTATGTTCAATACAAAAGGTTAGTAAAAAAACATGTGTTTAATACAAACTGAGTGATTGGCAAAGTGCGTAAGACTGACATGTCAGTGTGCTGAATCCTCTTCATCTAGGCTTATCATTGATTTTTTTCTGCAGTGTCAGTACTTTGCACTAAAAAATTCAAAGGGCCAATGCACAGGATCAGGACCCTGTGAGTCCCAAAGGACGAAGGCCCTAGAACAAATAAAGAAAACATTTGCAGGACAATATTCAAAGTGAAAACCGTAAAGGTTCATTCAAAATTAAGAATCATTAAAGAAGGCAAAACGCAGCTTGTTAATCAGATTACATTCAGCATCAATAGTGCAAAAAATAAAAGCAATTGCAAGGGGTCATAATATAAAATATAGTTCACAAATGAACTAGCATAAATCTACCCAGTTTCTAAGACAAGAAAGAGTCTGATGTAAATCAGAGAAACAGTGCAACATAAAGACTGCTCTGTAACAAAGGCATGGAAAACATCTTTATAAAGTCAGATAACAGCCGGCATGGGAACTGCTCGGTTACAAGGCAAAGAGCCTGAAAAAGTCTGCCACACATCCCAGAAAGGGCACATTTTATAGTTTTAGAGAAGTGAAAAAAAACACACTCAACATGGCATGAAATTGTATCATAGGGCTGTACTAACAAAGATGCACTATCTAAACCAATCAACATCTTAGAAATTGTGCTACATAAAATAAGTTGCTCTAAGAAACACCTAAATCATAAATAAATATAAATCTCCTTTACCCTACAAGCAAGGGAAATGACACTGCACTATTAAACAAATGAAACAAGTAGCCATTTTAAAATGAATGAAAATACTATTATGCCTTGGATAGCAACAGCCTTGATTGGTGCAACATACAAGAGCATCTCATCATAGTTTTCTCCTAAGACACACAGATAATTAAAGTACAAGAAAACATCAACATGAAATGAATCTCATTTCACCTATTTTATGACACGGAAAAACATGGAAAAAAAACATGCACATAGGAAACTTGTTCATGCAACTTAAAAAGCCAAAATTTCTTCAAAAATCTTAAAACGGATATGAGTGCAAAGAAGCAAAGGCATAGTAAATTATATTTGCGACCTAGTTACGCTAACTTAAGCACAAGTAAAGATTACTTTCTAATTAATATAAATGACCTCTCAGTAGTAATCATGATGATAGACATTAATATGATTGGGACAGTTGTCCTTAATGCTCAAATTGGCTCATTTGAATTGCTTACTCTGGAGAGTTAAAGAGGACCTGCTATCATTAAGATTTGCTTTTGTTCCTATGCCATCCTAGGTCTGGACAACTTCCATACTTAAATTTATTTTCTTTCTTTCAAAATTTAATTTCATGCTTTCTCAGTTTAATTTACTTACAGTTTTAGATCATCAAGCTCCACATAAACACATTTTCACAGACAGTGAAACGTACAATTAAAAATCAATAATTTAAACGAAATCACACCTTATTTTTTAACAACATAGATAAGTCTATTGTGGTTTAAGTATTCTTCAGTAAAACAAATATTTCATTGCAGCATCGATAGTTCTGATAGTATTTACCTTGAACAACAGGTGCAACTATGTTTGTTGGAGGTTTAAAAACTTAAGTTAACTTTAAATAATCACATACTTTATCTCTTTTCCAATTATTCCCTGGAAAAGTCAGTCGACCAATGCACATTCTCACTAACATTTGTGTAAGCCTTAGATCTAGGACGAATAGCTAATATTGCCATATATATTCAAATCACTGTGATTTTAGCGAATTGAATTGTTTTTCCATGAGTAGTCCAGCTCTGAAGTTAGAGTTATAAAATGCATTTGTCTTCTAATTAAGTATGTGTGTATATATATATATATATATATATATATAGAGAGAGAGAGAGAGAGTTGTTTTTTGCAGAATGAATTCCAAATGTATTTTAAATTCCATTAGCATTATTAGTGGTTAGCTAGCGAAATGTCCATTAATAGCATTCAAGTACTTCCAAACATATATCCTTCCTATTGTTGATGTGCTCTTTGTAATAAGGTTCTGAAAAAATGCGTGTTTTGACAGTTACATTAAGTGCACTCCGAAAGTGACCTGCCACGCACGTGTTGCTGTGCAATTGGGAAACCAAAACCTCTTTTTGATACGATTTTACTTCTTTGTGTATGTTTCAGCATGGGGCTTTTAGTACATATCATGCACTTTAGTATTAGTGTAATTATGTTGGTGCTATGTATTTAGCATGCCATTGCCATTTTTGTGCATTTGTTCTTTGTGATTATTTGGGCCTTCACACATTCCCTGTCAGAGCTGCAATTTTTAACATTGGCTTGAATTCTTTGGTTTAATTCCTACCATGTCTTTACTTTTATATGTGTTTTCAACTCTCTAGATAGTGCCCATCACCACAAGTCATGTTACAGCTTTTTGCTTTTGACATATTGTACATTTTTCTTGATTTGTTTTTGTTATTAATGACCATCTTTTTGCGTGGTGTTCCCACAGAGTTTTGCCTTCTGTAGTTAAACCTGTTTGTTTTGGCATTTAGGACTCTGTGCACTTTACCTCTGCTAACTAGTGGTAAAGTGATATTCCCTTTAAACATGGTAAAGTTGGCATACACATGATTCTCCCATCTAATCTACTTAAGTCCATAGTATATGGTACTTCCTGTACCAAAGGCCTGTAAATTAAATGCTACTAATGGATTGTAGCACTCATTGTGCAGCTCACTGAAGTAACTCCCTAAAACATGATTCAGGCCTGCCATTGCAGTTTTAAGCAGTCAATTCAACTTGGCAAAAACACCTCTTTGCCAACCACAAACCTACTTTCTAAATAATTTTAAGTCACCCATTAAGGTAGACCCTAAATGCCAAGAGGGAAGGTATTTTAAAGGTAGGATATGCAATTTATATTTTACATGTCCTGGCAGTGAAAACCCCCAAAGCCGTTTTTCATTGTGGCAAGGCTGGCCTCCCATAGACTATCGCTGGCTTACCTTATTACATTTAATTAGTGCTAACTTCAGTTTGGGAGCAGCTAGAAAAATACTTCTCCCACTCATTTTAATTGTAATTTAAAATCCTCTTTTTTGGGGGGGATTTTCAAAAACCTTTATTGAACAGTTGGCATGATACAAACATCATTCTGTCAGGAAATGCGGCATACACTACAATCATGAAATAGTTGACACTGTTATATAGATATTAAATAATGCACATCATGGCGCAGCATTTCAAGTGGGAAAGAGCGAGGAACAAAAGAGACGTTTGTGCCTATGTGGTTTGCGGGTGGTCTACATAGCGTCTGGAGCCAGTTGTGTCAGGATCTGCATCAGTGGTATGGGCGTCAGTGGGGAGGGAACCCTCAAGAGGTACGTCTGGGTTTGCTAGCCAGTGAAGGTAGGATATGAGGGGGCCGCATATATCTGGAGGTCTGTTTGCAGCTGGCATCAGGTCCCAGAATTCACCCAGGAGCGTCTGGAAATGGGCTGCATCGGTCAACCAGTGCTTGGCCTGTGGCGCTGGTCTGCGGCCCCAGTGAGTTGCTACCTGTCTCTTGGCAAGCACCAGCAGCATTGCCACAAGCTTGCGATTAGCGTCTGAAATATCTCTGACATGTCCCAGGAGGCACAGCAGGGGGTCAGGAACGATGCGCTCCTGAGTGATATCGCTAACTATGGAGCACACCTCTAGCCAAAAATCTGAAACCTTAGGACATGACCAGGCCAGATGTGCAAAGTCCGTGCCGGGAGCAGAGCACTGCACACATCTGTCATTGTCCATCAGACCCATCCTGTGCAGAGTGGCGGGGGTGCGGTACAGCAGATGTATGTATTTTAAATGAATGAGCTGTAGGCGATAGTTGGGGAGAGACGTTTAGTTTGGCTGCAGCAGTATTGCCACTGTATTGGAGAGAGGTCGCCAGCCAGGTCCGTGCTCCATGCATTACGAGCGCGCTCAGTATCTATGGGGGACGCAGCCAGTGTGAGGGCGTAGAGCCTTGTGACTATTTTGCGCGGGGAAGTGGAGGAGTGTAAGTATTCAAGTGCAGCGTTAGGCTGGGGAGCCAGTGGAAAGGTCGGGTTGTCGTTTTTGCAGGTGGGCCCAAATCTGGTAATAGAGCAGTTTATCTAGTGGTGCAGCATCCTCCGGCAGTGTGAGAAAGGTGTTACTGGGGTAAATGTCGGCGTTAGTGCGGATACCCAGATCTGCTGCTCGGTGAGCCATGCCAGCGGTCAGCAGCGTTGGGAATGCGGGGTTGCTCGCAAGCTGCATTGAGGGTGCGAAAAGTGTTTTCGAGCAAGTGTATTTGCGCAGCCCGCCCCAAGCCCAGCATACACACTCCACCGTATCTATCTTGCCCCGGGAGATTTTATGCAGTAGAAATAGCGCTGTTTGCAGCGGCCAAGGAGAGGCCAGGTCCGTCTCGACCGTGACATGCGACTGGAAAGGTGTTGGGTGAATCCAAAAAGGGAGGAAACTAGCTTGGGCGCATAGCGCGTAGAGTCGGAGATCAGGGGCTCCCATTCCACCTCTCGCTAGGGGTAGTGTTAGGACGTCATAGGCGATGCGGGGCTGGCGTTCCGCCCAGATCAAAGTGATAATGTTGGATTTCAGTTTTTTGAAAAACTGTGATGTGAGTGGGATGGGGATGTTTATAAACAAGTACAGGAATTTTGGAAGCACAATCATTTTTGGGATGGCGATGCGCCCCGCTAATGAGAGTGGAAGTTTTTGCCACGTTTGCATCTTAGTCTCCAGCCAATCCATTGCTTTACCGAAGTTGGATCTCCATAACTCAACTATATCTCTGGTCAGCCAGATGCCCAGGTATCTGGTAGGACCGCTAGCCCAAATAAATGGATAGTCGGTGGAGAACGGTTGCATGGCATCCGTAAGGGGGAAAAGAACGGACTTGCCCCAGTTGATCTGGACCCCGGATAAGCAGCCGAAGCGGATAACCTCCCTGGTCACGGGAGCCAGATTCTCTTGTAGTTTGCGGATATATATCGTGATGTCGTCGGCATCCATAGATATGACCAGGGCTCGGGATGAGAAGCCGATGCCTCGCTGAGTGTGGTGCTGACGCAAGCGCGCCGCCAGAGGCTCCATAGCAATGGCAATTAACATGGGGGACAGAGGACAACCCTGTCTGGTGCCCCTCGTGATTGCTATGGGATCGGTTACCTGCCCATTAACCCTGATGCGTGCCGTCGGGAGTGTGTAGAGTAAGTAAAAAAATGTAAGTCCGTTTTTATATAGCGCAGCTACTCACCCTTACGGGTCTCAAGGCGCTGGGGGCCGGAGTGGAAATTAAGTGAGCTATTGCCCAGAGTCACATGGTGCTGAGCTGAGCTGCCGCCGGAGCCAGGGATCGAACCGTGAACCCTGTTCTCCGAAGTCAGCTGCCCTGGCCGCTGCACCACACCTCTCCACTTAGAGGAGCTAGACATTCCGCACAAAACCTGTTATATTCCATATAGGTACTATAATATAGGCCTCTGTAAACTTGTTACCCATCACCTATATTCTCTCCCTACATTACAATTGTCACGGTTTACAGGGACTGACCTTTTACCTAGATATTACACTGCATTCATAACGCGGGTCTTCCCTAGTTCGAAATCTCATACATTATGCATGAGGGTTCTTGGAAGCACAGCAGGACTACCATCTTCTGCATAAAATCTATGTACAAAGTTCAGGCCCGACGTCATCCTTAGGCCGACACAGTAACACAGCAAGTTAGGACCCCTGGGGAGACCTATGGGTATATATACATCACATCTTGCTACGATAGAGAGAGGAGACCGAGACTTCCCGGCCGACACACTGACCAGCGACGCTGAGGTTCCTGCATGCAGACACTCCAGCTCGCAGTGGTCTAACATCCCTCGCGGGGTGTCCAGCTCGAGACCAGGATGGGGTCCCACACTCTCACTTAAGCTAATGGGGTTGACTAGATCCTAGAGGGATTCTTGGCTTATACCTACACCCATGCTAGGTACATTTAGGCACATCTAGATAGGGAGGCATCGTAGGAGTACGCATCTTTTATCATGTGTTTTATATACTTGAATGTATTCATGATTTTAGTAAGATGGTAGAATTATACCATCCTTTTTCTTTCATAGTACTGTTAATCATTTATATCCTATACTGTCTAACGGTTGTTGCAGCACATCTATTCTACACCAGAATAACAACTGTTCAATAAATGATTATTGAAAACGCCCAGCTAGTTTTATTCGGTGTATCTCTCTGAGAGAAACTAAGTAAGCACGAGTGACTGAGCGAAAAGTAGTATATTGTTTCCACGGTCCTGAGGGATCAGGGTTGTCATGTTCTGAGGTTGCCAGAATCTATTCTCTCCTTGGTAAGAGGAGATTATAGTGGCACTGTGAGCTAGCTGATACAAGACAGGCTAACATACCCGGTGGGGGTGCACGGAATCAGTCTGCCACCAGTCCCACAGTTTATGTTATCCAAACATGCATATCCTGTATAGGTCATATAGGAACTACACGACATGGCGCCGCCAACGTTGGTTGGGTACTTATTTAACAGTGGAATCTGAGTAGTTCAGTCGTGCTATTCTCAGAAATCCCTATTCACAAAACACCAGAGACGTCTGGAGTGGGTAGGCTAAATTCCGCCACAGCTGAGTAGGCAAACATCCTATTTATTGGCTGTTGGTTAATCAAGCTTGAAGGACACAGTTGTTCCTAAAATTGTGCAAAAACACCTTATTTTAGTTTCCTTGAAAAAATACTTCTTCCTTATATAAAAAAAAAAATGACTGAAGACGCGGATAACGCGGGAGGAGTTGTGCATAATTTGCACCTCTCAGATGAAGAAGAGAATGCAGATGCAATTCCCATTGCAGAGAATTTTAGAAATGCAGTCACCCTTAAACTTGCTTGCGCATGGTGTAACAGCCAGGGGTGGAATAGTAGCTTTCGTGATTGAGGCACACGAATCATACAGAACAGAGGTATTTTATTCGTGGGTTACATTCCCAGCAGCAAATGCAAGAACAAAAACATTTCACTTCTACACAGAAGGTGATTCACCAGCGGAATATTGTCCGTTGGAGGACATAGAGGTTCCGCTTACGTACCAGGAACACTTATACAGGTTTAAAGGCGCCCTACCCCATATAAGAAGAAGAGTAAGACTCGGTCCGCTCGGAAGAGAAGGAGCGACATGGCCAATATTGGCAACTTATACACCACATCCTGACATTGAAACTATGCCAGGACCAGACTTACTCATTTTGCACAAAGAATTAATAAAACTTTACATAAACATGACGCAATACGTCATGAGGACAATTACAGTCCAGCCAGCAATGGCAACAACAAATACAGCTCAAGTTCAAAACACAACTAAAATTACACCGCAAACATTACACGCAGTGATGGGTAAAATGCCCGCAAAACGTGAACAAATGCCATTCTGAATAGCTCAGAAAATAACACAGCTAGAAGCAGTATTTCCCAAATACTAGCCCTTATGAAAAACACAGAATGCTAACAATCTGCTTTCCCATGGGGATCACACCACAACTAGAGGACTGTACCTCGTGGGGTACAGTTTTCGCTGCCATATATACCAGAACTCATGGTATACCGTCATTAGCAGTAGTACCAGACGTATTGAGACAAATACAAAATGAGTACGGAGCAGAGCCTGCTCTAAACCTAGGGATGAAGTTACTAGGTAACTATGCCCAGGTATCAGCAATAATACTGGCAAACATTAAAGGGGAAGCAGCATAAGTGGCCATCCGCCAACGCCTACGGGAGTTCAGTCCTTTACAACAGGAGCAGGAACTACCCAAAATAATTAAAACTGCGTATGCAGAATTAGGCCTGGACAGTTTGGGGGGGAAAGCGTTAAAACCACAACTCGTGGGTAGTCCTGAGAAGGAGACTTACAAGCAGACACCAACCTCTTCTAAAAAGAAGTGGGACAATAATAAAAAACAAAATATTAAAGAGAACAGATCTCAATCCAGAGGTAGATCTCCTCCACAGGAGCCCTCCGAAAGGAGGTATAACCTTAGGAATAGGGATAACATTAGGAAACCTGACAGGTATCAGGATACTGATACACGTTCCTCTCGTTCCTTTCAGGGTTCAACGAAAAACTCAGAGAGGGAAGGACGCTCAGACAGACAAGAAGAGCGTAAAAAGTCCAGAGACAAGCAGAACGCTCAAGAATATACTTCCAACAAAGAAGATAAAACCAAACCAAAACCACAGTTCAAAAAGAAAAAGGTTGCAGGTCTAAAGATCAGACATGCCCAGAATTCGGAGGACTCGACTACTGAACGGGGAATGGGCTCTGACGATGCTAGACAGTGCGGCAGAAGTAACAATAGCTCGCCAGAACCTGATGGAATTTCTGGTGACAGCGGACTTGAATGATTATATCACTATGGAAACACCTCATACTAGGGTAAGTGTCCCACATAAATTGTATGAAATAACGCTCCAGATGGAGGGGGACAAATGTAGGACAGTTAAAGGTCTCTTTTGGGAGAACCTGACGTTTGGCTATGGTATTTTGTTAGCTGAACAAGATTGGCCGCCAGCATTCGTCATGGATTGCCCTAGGGGAGAAACGGTCATTTAACCAGCATTTTCCGACCACGTTCCAACACACTTAAAATATACATATGCGCGGGAGTGGGCGGTAGCCCAAGCTCCAGCATTATACAAAAACCATGTTGGATGGGATGAGGATTCAACCAACCACATTATTCCGCTAAAAAACACTCCAACTGCACAAAGGCAGTATCCTATAAAGCAAGAAGCTAAAAAACAGGTCAGGGAGATCTTAGATCAACTTGAATATCAGGGGGTGATTGAAACATGCACCTCTCAAATGAATAACCCTTTGTTTCCGGTATCAAAACCAGACAATTCATATAGTTTAGTTTTAGATTACAGACATTTAAACACTTGCACTAAGACGTTTGCAGTTCAGAATGCACACAGTGCCGCATTGATGAATAACATTGTGCAGAAAAAATACAAAACAACAATAGATATCTCAAATGGATTCTTTTGCCAAAATATAGCGCCTGAAAGCAGATACTTGACAGCATTCTCAGCGCTAGGGTCCAGCGGCAATTTTGCCGACTCCCCCAGGGGTATAAGAACAGCCCGCGGTTGTTTTCAGCCAGAGTAACAATTACTTCAGAGCCTGGATGAAGAGGCATTGTCCTATGTGGATGGTATTTATCTAACGGACGATGACCTGGAGGAACACTTGAACAGAGTGAATACCATAATTTTGGGATTTGCATCTGAGGCTTACAAATTCATCTTTAAAAAATAGAAAATAGCCCACCTTAACGTCCTTTTTCTAGGATATGGACTTTCAAGTGAAAGGAAAAGCCTGGCAGCCAACTTTTTAGAAAAGTGTGCTCGGCTCCAACCTCCGAAACCATTAAAAAACTTACAGTCAATAATAGGATTCCTTAATTTTGGCAGAACATACATTTTGGATTACGCAGAAAGAGTTAAACCTTTCTACGATTTAATAAAACCCGATTTTTCAGTTCGACAGTGGACACAGGAACACACAGATACACTTCGTTCCTTACAAACTGACATGATAGCTTCAAAGCACTTACAGACACGCGTAAACGTACGCAACCTGGGGATCCGGATAGTTGCGAGTCAATCAGGATACACCTATTTAACATATAATGAAGGTGAAACAGTACCAATAGCATATAAATCACATTTGTACACTAACGCTGAGATGCATTTTGCATCAACAGAAAAAATTCTAACAGCAGTACAGACTGCTGTAGTCAGAGAAAGAGCCCTGGCTCAAGGGAAACGTATAATAGTAGTGACCCCGGTTCCAGCTTTAGAGGCTGCAACAAAGGCAAGCGTTCCCAACGCTAAAGCCTTACATCCACGATGGATACAATGGGCTAATTCTCTCACTGCAACAGATGTAGAATAAACGTACGACCCAAATTTAAAAACACAAGCATTTCTGCAATACAAACAAGAATATCCGCTACCAAATGAAATAATGCCTCTAGATCAGTATGAATACATCATTTATACTGACGGTTCTACGCAACCGGCCATAAGGAGTAAACAGCAATATAGCGCCGCGCGTGCTATCATTAAAGGATGGATGCAGGATGGAAAGTTTCATCCGAGTTGCACAAAAACACAGTCTCTCGGAGACTGTACGGCACAGCTGGCAGAACTAAAAGCCCTGATACTGGCAAATACAGATCGAGAATTCCCCACACTAATTGTGTGCGATTCTTTTTACTGCGTACAGTCATACAATGAATATCTACATAACTGGAAACAGAATGGGTTTAAAGATGCAAAAGGTGGCACAATTAAGCACAAAATGCTTTGGGAACTGGTAGTGGAGTTGAAAAACGAACTACCAAGGGCTCACGTGATACACACACTGAGTCATCAACGTGATGGCGTTCACGTTGAAGGGAATTCATTGGCCGATGAGGCCGCAAAGGGGGCTGTACGGACGGCTTCTGTAGCTGCAATTACTCCTTCAAAAACGAGAATAGACGGTGAAATAATGGTTGCGATTATTGCTACACGCAAAAATAGCTCAGCAGTACCAAAGAAATTTCCACTCAAGTACTCCTACAAGTTAGATGCAAACAATGTTCCATTTGCTCAAATTCCTGGAGTGGGGGATAGAGTAATACCAAATATGGATCGAAGGTTAGGATTAATTCTAGCAGCACACGAGGGGATAGGTTCTGCACACGCAGGAGTTTCGGCTACTGTTTCTCTATTGAAACAACGCTACTGGTGGCCAGGACTAAGAAGGCAGACTAAAGACTACATCTTGAAATGTGACATCTGTCAGCAGATGAAAGGTTCCACCGTAACACGTCCAGTGCAGACACTATTACTGATATCAGACAAACCACTCGCGTGTGTTTATTTGGACCACTGAGGCCCCTTACAATCTGATGGGGCTTACAAGTATATCATGGTTGCAGTGGATTCCTGCTCTAGGTTCCTATGGGTGTGGCCCCAGTGCTCGGCTGACGCTCGAACTGTTATAAAAGATTTGCGAGTCGGCACACTTCATTCTGACCTTGGCCCCGCGTTTTGCTCTAGGGCTTACAAGGAAGCAATGGGAAGTCTGGGTGTAGCAATCTTTAACAGCTCGAGTATTAGGCTCGGGTGGCAATTGGGTAAAACACCTGTACGGAGTCCAAAGGGCGTTGAATAATCAGCCAAGAAGCTCTCTAGGGGGGTCACTCCTTATGAGGTCCTATTTGGGACAAGAATGTGGGTACCTGATCTTGATTGTGAAGGCACAGTGGCGGATAAAAAATCTTTTGACATCCATAAACGTTTGGCTGTTTTACAGGACCTGAAAGAAACCAGGGCACAGCAGAGTAATGTCCAGGTGAAAAGGACCGCCACTGGGGAAACAAAAAGTGTCACGGCAAGGCCTGCCTGGATCCCTAAAGTCGGGGATCTGGTCAGAGAAAAAATAGCGGACAAAAAAGAATTTGGGCCATCATACATAAAGCCTGTACCTGTCCTAGCAGTTGAAGGAACAAGAACTGTACTTCTGCCACCTCTTGCTGGTAAAAACGAGAAAAGATTCATCTCAATTGACCTAATCAAACCACACTATGTGGCCGATACTGAATAGTAGGCCGCGTGGACTCCGAAGTAACAGACACCCTCCTCTCACAACTATACAAGAAGTTCAAACAGAAAGACTCATCACGTTTGAAGGGTCACCTACAAGGAATGAAGGACTAAGCAACAATGCAATGGAACTCGTTCCTCTTGAACCTGAAGTTCAAAATGAGAACTCAGCTGAAAGACAAATTTCAATTCGACCAAACACGGATATCTACGTCAGCATGCCCCAACAAGAGCAAGCTACAGTTTCCACAAAATTGGGGAACTACCGAAAATTTATCGAACTGCATCTGGCTATTTCATTGACTTTGACACCTTCTCATTAGATCCAAGCGAAACTGAAACGTCGCCACCCCAAAAAACTCGTCTACAGCGATTTAAAGATTTCCTGATCTTCCTTAAAAAGACTTACCTGGTATCACCTTTGGTGGACTCTGTGTATCTACAGGAATACTTTTCTTTCTTTTCTGGATAGGCTTAGTAATTGTTTTTAGTATGCTTATTAATGGAACTTATCTTCAAGAAAGCTCTGCGGCACGAAAAGTGAATATGACCCTGAAACCGCACCTATCATCACATCGTGAAAGAAGAGATCTGTCATCAGTGAACATTACAGCAGTTCCTATACCTGATGGTATAGTATGGGACAAGGTTGATTTCGATATATTTGGCCCGACTGAACTTTTAAAAATACCACATTTATTTAAAATATCATTGAGCGATATCAGTACCTCAAGTACATTTTCCGATGATTGGGATTACGAAACTAAATAATATGTTGTCTGATTTAGAGAAAACTGCTGCCTTTTCTAATAATGAAATGTTAGGAGACACATAGGAATGTTTTCACATATCACCAATGGGAACATTGCCCGACACCGCCAAAAAGCAGTTCTAAAAACATTTGTACAAAAATGTCCATATTTTTCAGGGTTTAACATGTCAGACCCAGCCTCATATTACTATAAGGTTGCACCTACACCAGCACAGAAAAATATTTTGACAAACACCAAACATATCTATTCTGCTTCCTTTATTGCCCAGTTGTCAGAACAAGGGCTCGACCTATGGAAAGAAACAATAGACTTAAAATCAGTCTGGGGTACTAGAGACTGGCAGGTCCAGGGAACAGAGGCACTAATTAGAGCATGTCTTATTCCTCAACAAATAATGTTCTTAAATGAACCAGTGCAACAAACAACTTGTCTTGGGTTAGCCAGGAATAAAGATCTGAATACACCTCGGTGCCAGCACCATCACACACTGAGGAGAATGCAACATCACAAAAAAGTGGTTACAGTAGATGACATCTTGCAAAGCAATAGATCAGACCCCGATTGGAAGGAATGGTTGGTTTGGCCCGTAGACACCAATAACTGTCAGGAAAGATTCTTGGGTAAAACTAAAGGATTTAGTATTAATAGGCCAGATCCACGTTATGTGCAACGACAACACCCGGGGGTAGTGACATCATACAGTGTTGGGAAGTTATGCCTCGATTGGCTACAAACCTCAACACTCACACAGGTGAAACAACACTTATCCTTACGTACAGGGGATGTGGACCTGCGGGATTTTTTATTAGGTCCTAGGAAACCACGTCAGAAACGTTTCTTATATGCTGTCTATAATGAAATATGGAAAATTTCTCAACAAGAGGCCGCGGAAAGACTACGAGAAATAGATCGTCTAAATCTAGAGAAAGCTCTATCAGTGGTCGATAATGGGTTAACAACCTTAACATCCAGGATATATTCACTGGGCAACATTGTATCTTCTGCTATTGATGTACTAGAACAAGACTTGTCCATACTACAACACGGGCAATCGCAATTGCGTTCTATTATGTTGTTAAGCTGGACACTGCAATCTTTGCGCGCAGGCTATGTGCCATGGCGTTTTATAAACAGCACATCTCTGTTTTCCTCGTACAATCTGACAGAGAAACAGATAGAAATGGCACAGAGGGGAGCAAAGTATACATTGCTGCGCGTTGAAAAACTGGACAGATTAACATTTACAGTGGCAGAATCACCATCCACAGAATGGCTAATCCATGGCCACATAACTCTCCTCGTCACAACCTTTCAATTCCATTATTGCCTAGAACAAATGCAGGCAGGCAGGCAGATATGAGGAAATGGGGAAGGAATTCATCAAGGAATCTTGGAAATTGCCGTACAGATTTCGATGCCGGAGTGGGGAAAAAGAAGTGTTTCTTAGCTGTACTAACTGCGAGAATACATTAAGTGGATCACTTATATGCCAGGATATTATGCTTCATGGGGCCTCTAATGGTTCAGTAGCAAACTTGTCCTGTCACCTAGAAGGTGTCCCAGCTGCCGTGATCACTCCAGTATTCAAACTACTTTTGAATGGGAGTTACTTGATGCTGAACGATCAAGGTTGCTGTGGGATGCGTCCGGGCATCGCATATCTGGTAACTGTAAGTTCCAGGGTTACTTGCTGTATGCAAGTATTGTTTCCCCCAACACATACAGTCAGGGAGGCGCCGCTATGGCCTTCGCTAAATATTTCATTAATACGGTTTGATATTTTGAGCAGAATGAAAGCCATGCTTACACAAAAATCCGTGCCCTTAACCTCCGCTCGAGAGACTTTTGATCTCCAAGTAGCAAGGTCTTCAGCAGAGATACAGGCACTTATACATACAAACTGCCCTTTCCATTTCGCAGAAATGGTAAATCGTATCTTTAACATGTCTGATACGACAGGCATTGTCCACCTATTTAAGAACGTAGGTTCTGGACTGTTAAGCACCTTTCAGACGGTCCTCGGAGTTATTCCAAACTTTATACACTCTGTATCGGGAAGCATTTTTGGAGGACTGCCGCTGATCCTGTTTCTAATAGCTGGTATTCTGAGTGTAGTGTTTTTGCTACGCAATGGACGTCCCAGTCACCAAGGAGATGGAAAAAGTACTCCTGGAGAGAAAACACTGTGATCGCTTGGTACAACTTCTAGGCACACCTCGCCTAAGGGACTAAGTGCTTCTTGGTTCTTGTCGTTAGGACCAGTCTGGATGGACTGCATCTTACCTGTCCTCCGATGCCTGTTCTGCGGAGAAGAATGCGTGTTGGATCTCGGTCTGACACTCCCATCATGTGCGCGACCGGACGTTGATGCTTTACTGGACCCAATAACGGCCCATGTTTTGCAGTGTCCCCAGCGTATTCCCATGTTGATGGCGGCATTCCTAGAGCCACCCCAGGTAGCATCTGCTCCTGTTGGAATGGACACCGGCTCCTCCTCTGACACACAGGCCTTGGATGGCGCACAGGCTGCACAAGCTGCCCCAGCACTGGCTGTGGACAGTACGGAAGATCATCTGTGCTCAATAGACATAATCTGCGAGGTGTTACAGGGACCGCCAACTGCGGAAGCAAGCAACGAGAATGTTGCGTCTACCAGCCAGGACACATAAACATTTGACTCATTTGGCCCGTCGTGTGCTGGGAAGAAATTCGGCTTCATAAAACAAAACAGAAAACTGAAACTCTATATCAAAATTGACATTCCTTTTATGCGTATGGCTTTCAAAATGCTTCTAGTAGTTCGAACTATACCTACGGACATATTAGAGCAATAGCCTCTCTGTCAATTTCTAAATACTTTCTTTTTTAACAAGACTTTTTTTTAGATTTTTAGAAAAAACGTTTTTAAACTAATGTTTTTAACATAATAAACTATTGTTTTGTGTATTTGCGTACACATATCTAGAACACCTAGTAGTACGCGTAGAAATTAAAACTATGCCGTCCATTCGGAAGAGGAGTGGGTGTTATATTCCATATAGGTACTATAATATAGGCCTTGGTAAACTCGTTACCCTTCACCTATATTCTCTCCCTACATTACACTTGTCACGGTTTGCAGGGACTGACCTTTTACCTAGATATTACACTGCATTCAGAACGCGGGTTTTCCCTAGTTCGAAATCTCATACATTATGCATGAGGGTTCTTGGAAGCACAGCAGGACTACCATATCCTGTATAAAATCTATGTACAAAGTTCAGGCCCGACATCATCCTAAGGCCGACACAGTAACACAGCAAGGTAGGACCCCTGGGAAGACCTATGGGTATATATACATCACATCTTGCTACGATAGAGAGAGGAGACCGAGACTTCCCGGCTGACACACTGACCAGCGATGCTGAGGTTCCTGCATGCAGACACTCCAGCTTGCAGTGGTCTAACATCCCTCGCGGGGTGTCCAGCTCGAGACCAGGATGGGGTCCCACACTCTCACTTAAGCTAATGGGATTGACTAGATCCTAGAGGGATTCTTGGCTTAATACCTACACCCATGCTAGGTACATTTAGGCACATCTAGATAGGGAGGCATCTTTTATCATGTGTTTTATATACTTGAATGTATTCATGATTTTAGTAAGATGGTAGAATTATACCACCCTTTTACTTTCATAGTACTGTTAATCATTTATATCCTATACTGTCTAATGGTTGTTGCAGCACATCTATTCTGAATCTACACCAGAATAACAACTGTTCAATAAATGATTATTGAAAACGCCCAGCTTGTTTTATTCGGTGTATCTCTCTCGGAGAGAAACTAAGTAAGCACGAGTGACTGAGCGAAAAGTAGTATATTGTTTCCACAGTCCTGAGGGATCAGGGTTGTCATGTTCTGAGGTTGCCAGAATCTATTCTCTCCTTGGTAAGAGGAGATTATAGTGGCACTGTGAGCTAGCTGATACAAGACAGTCTAACATACCCGGTGGGTGTGCACGGAATCGGTCTGCCACCAGTCCCACAGTTTATGTTATCCAAAGGCGCAGATCCTGTATAGGTCATATAGGAACTACACGACAAACCTAGACTAAAGCCCAGGCGAGGAAGGAGGTAAAAAAGGAAGGGCCACTCAAGAGTATCAAAAGCCTTGGTGGCTTCCAGGAGGGCAGCCACCGCAGGCAGAGAGGGGTTGATCTGATGAAGGACCGAGAAAATGGTGCGCAAATTATGTGAGGTGGCGCGACCCGTGATAAACCCAGATTGATCAGGACGAGCTATTAAAGGCATCAGCGGGAGGAGGCGATTGGCCAGAAGTTTAGCATACATTTTGTTGTCGGTATTGATGAATGATAATGGACGATAGGAATCGCAGCTCTCGGGACACTTATCCGGCTTTAATAGAAGAGTGATCATGGCTTCGCGAAGAGATGGGGGAAATCTACCCAGGTCCAGAGATTCTTTATACATCTCAGCCATATGTGGGACGAGAAGGGATACATACTCTTTATAAAATGTGGGGGTGAGCCCATCTGAGCCCGGGGCCTTGTCGCCCGGCAGACCCGCGATGACCTTGGAGATTTCCTTTTGAGTGAATGGTTCCTCCAAATATTCCCGATGACTGTTGCAGAGCCATAGCAGCTCGATGGAGTCAAAACATTGATCCAGGGATTCCCTAGATGCGGCCCCTCCCGCAGTGTGCAATTGTGAATAGAAAGCAGAGATCCTCGCGATAATGTCCGTGGGGGAGGTAGTTCGCCCAGTGGTCTCATCGCAGAGTGCTGTAATATAGGAGGATGCGTGTGGTTGCCTAAGAAGGTTCGCTAGGGTCCTGCCGGGCCGATCGCCCTCACCGTAATGGCGAGCGCGGGCCTCTCTGCCAAGGAACGCCACCTCCCTATCCGCCTCCTCATGGAACTCAGTGAGCCTGGACCTAATGGAAGCGAGAGTGACCGGGCTGGGGTCCTGGGATTGTTTAAGGTCTAGGGCTTTAATGTCTTTTTCCAGACGCTCAAGGGTGCCCCTGATTTCAACACCCCCGATTGCTTTGCGATGCATTCCCCCCCTGATCATGACCATAAAGGCCTCCCAGAGCGTTGAGGGTGACTCGACGGAGCCAGTGTTGCGCTCGAAGTATTCTATAATGGCACCCCGAATATCTTCCAGGAACACAGCATCACGGAGCGAGTTGGGGGGCAGGTGCCATGTGAACACGTGGCGCAGGGTGAGTGGGAAGCGCAGGCACAGACGCACCAGGGTATGATCGGACAGTGTGCGGGCCAGGTGATCCACTGAAGTGGTCCAGGAGGCGACATCTCGGGTGGTGAGCCGTAGGTTGATGCGGGACCATGTTCCGCGTGAGCCGGAGATGCAGGAGCCTTCGTGCACGCCTGGGTGCGTAGGTCGCCAGGTGTCTAACAGGGAGTTGTCCTCTAGGATTGAATGAAGGGTAGCAGTGGCCTGCGGGTGATGTGTGCGATCCCCCGAGCGGTCTAGTATCGGCAAAGGTGCAGTGTTAAAATCACCACCCCAGATCAGGGAATGCGGCCCCAGAGAGGATATGATTTGCCAGACCTGAGTGAGAAAACTGGGGTCATCAGTATTGGGGCCGTAGAGCGCTGCGAGTATCAATGGCTGATTATAAAGGGTACCGGAGAGGATTACATAGCGACCCGCAGTATCTATGAAGGAGTGGGTGCCACGCCAGGGGAGGCCCCTTCTGAACAGGATGGTGACGCCTCTTGCATAGTTAGAGTAGTAAGCGTTGTAGGACTCCCCCCAGTGGCGGGAATGCAGCCTGGATGAGGTAGCGGGAAGGAGATGCGTCTCCTGAAGGAAACAAACATCCACCTTGTGTCAGTTGAGATGTGCGTGCATGAGACGTGCTTTGCGATAGTCATTCAGGCCCCTAATATTCCAAGTCAAAAAGGTGGTGTCAGTCATGGAGCAGTCATGGGGGGAGTGATGAAACATCATCGACGGTCTGAAGTCGGACCAAGTGAAGCCAGTGCCTTACAGTGTGAGCCGTCATGAGGTGCGTACACTTGGTGACATGCCATAAACAATACAAGAACAACAAAGCAACAGACTGTATAAGAAGGGTGTCTGTTGCGAACCCCAAAGTGAAAAACCCAAGCCCACCTCCCGCCCAATCCAACCCCTCAAATAGGTTGAGTATCTAATCCACCCCCACCCAGGAGCCCCAAACTTGGAGAAAATGATACAGGTGTGAGAATCATCCCTTTGGGGTGCGTGGGCTTAACCATAACCCCTTGCCGTGTGGGCACGGGGGCCAAGCGTTGGATGGCACAGAGGGAAGTAGCTTAGAAGCAGTACATGCGTCCGAGAGTGAGCTGCTCTGTTAAAGGCAGGTTGAGTGAGATCTACCAGAAGAGACCAATGCTCCTATAGACAATGTTACTCGGACAGAAATGACAAATTACTGGATATCTTGACAAGCCAAATATGATCTGAAAGCAAGTACATGCGATAAAATGCAGTTAACATTACGTCTAACAGTGTACATGAGGCGGGTACAAAGAATCATGCATAGCTGTGGGGTGAAGTTGAAGCATATAGGAGTCAGTCATTATCGCTCAGACGGCTGTCCTCGAAAATGGTGCGGCGGTTATGTATGGGCGATTTCTGTAGTTGCTTGGCAAAGGTGAGGGCCGCCTTTGGATCAGTGAAGAATCTCGGCTTTTCCCCACAGTCGATAAGGAGTTTGGAAGGGTAGAGCATAGCATAAGTGATGTGAAGCTGCTGCAGGATGCGTTTGACGGGGAGGAAATCCCTGCGAGCAGCCTGGACAGACAGGGTAAAGTCAGGGTAGAAGGAGAGGACATTGCCTTGATGATTGATCTCCCCCATCTCCCGGGCCCTACGCAGGATAGAGTCACGGTCCCGATAGTACAGCAAGCGGGCAATGATAGGCCTCGCCGGGGATCCAGGGGGAGGCCGGGAACCAAGTGACCTATGCGCTCGCTCTACGATGAAATGGGTGGACAGGGCCAGGCTAAAAAGGTCACGGAGTAGGGTCTCCAGATAATCCTCCATCCTACCGGTTGCAGGGGACTCCGGCAGGCCAACGACCCGGATGTTGTTCCTTCGGGAGCGCGCTTCAAGGTCCTCATTTTTAGCAGGTATGACCTCAAGGATTTTGTCCATCTTTAGGAGTTTTTGCGCACCCTTGGCTCCGGCGTCCTCAGCATCCGAGACCCTAGTCTTGAGCTTAACCATGCGGGCATCATGGGAGTCCACCCTTTGTTTAACCTGGTCTAGACGGGAAGTTAGGTGGTCAATTTTTGTATCTATTGACTTCAAGCTGGATTGCACGTCCAGAAGGATGGCTCGTAAGCTGTCATCCCGCTCGCCAGGGGGTTCGGTCTGTTTGGACTGCTCACCGGCACCAGGGGGGCCTCGCCACCTCTGCCCGCCCCACGCCCCATGAAGGTGATCTTGGGTTGCCTGGTATCAGTTTTCCCCATATCAGCTCACAAGGCGATGAGAGAGCTGGATAGTCCAGGGGCTGCCGCTAGTAAAAAAAGGTCCTCGGCCTGGGGGAGAGCCAGACCAGGAAGGCAGAAGGGGACGTAGGCAACAGGACTCCAAGGAACTTAACAATTGCCCAGGCGAGCCACAGGGAGCACCCCCAGAGGTACCGAAACCAGCAGCCAGAGGGTTGGGAATGGGAACTGGTGAGTAAAGATGGTACCGTAGGTCTGAGCAGAGCAAACCCCTCCGCGCTCAGGTAGGCCAAGCACAGGCCATGTTTCCGCTGGGCTGCAGCAGCGTGTGCAAACCCGTGTCACCAGGGGGTCCAACTGACCGGAGTGGCCTTGTGCTAGGCGCGAGGCAAGGCAGGGGGAGAAGAAAGTCCCGGGAGCAGACCTCCCCGTATGCAGGCCGAAATGTACGTAGGTTAGAGGAGCAGGCAGCAGGAGAATGTAGGCGGTCAGGTCAGTTCTATTGCAGGCACCGCCAGGCAGGCTAGAAGTGTCGCCGTGGCCCCACTGTCCACAGCCCCCAACCCTGAGCGCCAGTCGTGAGGGGCGGGCCGCCGATATCCAGAGGCAGCAGCAGCCGCCTAGCACTCACCGGTAATATGCGGGTGGAGCAGGTCAACAGGTCAGTAGAGGGGCTCTGAAAGAGCGCGGCAGCCCCAACTGCATTCAGTCTCAGGAGTGAGGCTCGTCACCGCTGCCGATGCCGGATCCAAGAGGCCGCCCACAATTAGGCCCTGCGCAGCCACAGGCCCGAAATCACAGGTCAGCCAAGGCCCAGCCAGGCGCCGGAGCAACAGGAGCCCCCGCCACCGTCCATGCGCCAGGCCCGGGACGCCGGGAGGTAGTGCCACGTCCCAGGGCGCAAGATAGACTGCCGGGAGCGCTGGACCAGACCGGGCTCAGGAACGCGCCGGGTAGGCGCCCGCAACGGTAGTTTCAGGGCAGGCCCCGCCGGTCAGGCCAGGCCCATGCAGCCATCCAGGGGCGGCCAGCGGGGTTTTTAGCCACAAATCTCTGGTCGCATTCGCCTCGGGCCCCTCGAGCAGCAGAGCAGGTATGTGGTAGCAGGCGTCGGCACTGGGGGCCAGATGGTGCCCTCTGATGGCGGATTTTGACGGATGGAGACGCTCGGCCCGGCAGAGCTCGCTTAGCGCACAGCCATCTTGCTGCTGGCGAGACCACGTCCCCCCCAATTTAAAATCATCTTTAATGCTAACGTCAAATTTTTAAGCTGGCTGCAGTTGACGAGCCCCTTGAAATAAAGCTCAGACCACGACAGATAGAGAAAACTGAACCTTACGATCATCAATAAACTTTATTCGGTCGTCAGACCATAAAAGTACAGAATGCGTATATACAGCCCAATTAAAATTTTAAAATGTTAAAAAGCCATCATAAAGCATAAAACACAACAATTTCATCAATATAAGCCTTAAAAACAATGCAGTAGATGTGGAAAAGCTAAAAGCTAGCTAGTTCAGGGAGCCCTGTGCATGTGGGGGACTGATTAATTGTGGCTTTACAACAGGTGGTACAGATGAGATGTTGGGTGATGTACTTCCACTAGCTTAGGGTAGGGTCGGGGTTGGGCTCTGGGCCTTCCTTCTTATTCCCCACATGTGGCCCAGAAACTTTGCTGTTGCGCACACGAGTGTTGGTCTAGTGTCCGATTTCAATAAGCGCAAAGCTGCACTGGAGACGCGGGTTCCGAGCTGCTTGCAAATGGGAGATAACCATTTTGCCCTGGGTCTAGAATAGGATAGAACAGGCAAAGAAGACATGGCCGATTGATTCATTCGGGGCGGAACAGCTGGGGCAGCTTTTGGTCTGGGCAGCGTTACATGACCAGGAGCTAGTGAATGAATTGACCGGCAAGGAGCCATGCCTAAATTGCATGTATAGTTTCCTGTCTGCTGGCACCTTGATGAGGTCGAAGTAGTCTTCCAATGAGCAGCTTCATTTAAAGTCTGTAAATTCCTCAGTTAATCTGCCCCGCTTACTAGCCCTTAGTTCGTTCTGCGCTACCCAGTCCCAGTACAGAGCTTTTAATTGTTCCTTGGTAAATGGCGCTGGGCAGTTGATGCTGTGCCCTGTTAGCCCAATGCTGATGATGAGGTTCCTGATGTTTTGATCCATCCTATTTTGTTTGATGTGTCTAATGAGCAAACCTCATCAAAAGCAGCCACGTACTTGGACAGCTCCAGGGTGGATACAAGCCCCTGCCAGAATAGAAGTGGGCGGAGCTTAACTAGATCCTTGATTGCTTTTATGCCCATGTCCAGTTTTAAGGGGCAGAGTGGTGTGCTCAATGGAAGGGACACTAAGTTCCTAAGTTATTTATGCTCAGTCGCTGTTAGGTCGCTCAATTTGTCAAAACCCCAGAGCTCAGACCCATAAAGGGCACTGCTTACAGCCTTGCATTTGTATAGCTCCAGGGCTGGTGCGACTGGTTTCAAATAAGAGTGACAGTGTTCCTTCCTTAGGGCCCCAGTTATCTGTGAGAACTTGAGATGGGCCTTATTTAGGTGCTGCTTCCAAGCAATTCCTTCTGACAATTTGATGCCCAGATATTCAAAGCTACTCACTCTCTCTAGGGGGATGTTGTTTAAAGTTAGGCACCCATTGAAGGATTTGTGAGGATTCAACATCAACAGTTTTGTCTTAGTGGTATTTATTTTGAGCCCCCTCTCCTCCCAAAAGATCTTAAATCGATGTTGTAAGATTTGCAGCCCCATTGGTGTTTTGGAAAGGAGGAGGGTATCATCTGCGAACAGCAGGGTTGCGTTTTTCTGTTACCCTAGGGAAGGCACATCCGCAGGAATTGCTGCTAGAAATTCGACCACTTGGTTGATGTACAGCGAAAACAATGTTGGGGCCAAGACACAGCCCTGACGGACCCCACGCATGATTTTAACCGGGTCGGTGACTTGGCCCTGGCCGCCCCATTTTATTCTAGCAAAGTTTTCTGCATGGAGGTGTATGAGTAGGGCCAGGATTTCTATGGGCATCCCCATCTCCTTAAGGACCTCCCAAAGCTTGCCCCAGGGCACAAGGCTAAACGCCGACTTCAGGTCTATGAATGCTATATAAAGACTCCCTTTGCCCAATATTACCACCTTCCAATAAAGCAGAAGAAAGCGGAAGACCCAATCGATTGTTCCCGTTTTCTGGTGGAACCCTGCTTGTAGTGGGGACAAGATGTAATTGTCCGCCATCCAGTCTTGGATCTTCACTAAGAGGGAGCGACAGAAAACATTTTGGATGCAATCGATCAATCTAATGGGCCATTAGTTGGCCGGATTGCTCCTCTTTAATGCTAAAGTCAAATTTTTAAGCTGGCTGAAGTTGGTGAGCCCGTTGAAATAAAGCTCAGACCACGACAGATAGAGAAAACGGAACCTTATTTACAAAGCAAGTATGTACTATCCGCCTGGGAGGGAGCACTCCAGCAACTTTTTTTAACGATTCTCTTGAGATTCCATTCTAGAATGGAATCTCAAGCAGCCTTAAAACATAATACACCCTCTTCTTTAAACAAAATATAATTTCTTTAATTAACTGGTCCTTGTTCTCCAGAGAACGAGCTCTCTATATAGCCAGACTGATTTCATTTTTGGAGAATTTCTTTCCCATTGATCCAATGTCCCAAATATACTACACCACTCACTCTGATATTACACTTCACTTTTTGAATGGTCAGACCACTCCCTTTAAAAGCCCCCAAAACTGCTCTCAGCCTGATCATGCTCTTTTAAATCTTTACCAAACACCAATATGTCATTTTGAAACTCAACAAATGGTGTGTTGGAATACCACAGCCGCCAGCTTAAATGGCAATCGCTTGTACCTATAAGCACCATCAGGTGTAATGAAGGACATCAGTGGTCTTTATTCTGGATGTAACACTCTTTGGTGGTATGCTGAGGATAGATCCAACATGGTGAATATCATGGCTCTGTTTATGGTGGTCAACATCTCACTAATAATGGCAAAAGGGTGTCTGTCGACCTATTTGGCCTCTTTAAGATCCCTTGGATCCACACATAGGCGTAGATCCCCAATGCTCTTCTTGGCCAAGACCACGGGAGCCAACCATACAGATGCCTCTATCACTTCAATAATCGCTTCATCACAAAATTTCTTCAGCTCTTGACACAATGTCTCTCTCATAACATAACTAAGGGAACCACCCAAGGTCTATTAGCCTTGGGGACAACACCTTCCTTCAAAATGGTCTTGTGCATAAATGCCTTCAACACAGCCAATTTGTCACTAAATGCTTCAGAAAAGTCTTTACAAAAAAATGATATGACTGTTTCCCTACAACAGTAACTTCAGACTGAGCTCCTAGAACCTGGGCAGGATGGTTGTGATCCATTCTTGTGCACAAGTCCCCTTGCTGAGGCCAAACCAGCAAGAACCATCTTTAGCAAAGTAAACTTTAGAAGGAACTTCCACTCCTTGAATTTCTAGGCGACCTTCTATATAGCCCACTAAATCTATAGGTTTATTCCCTTATGCCACCAACTTGACATCAGGTGGTTTGATGACATGTTTCGGGATCCTAGTGAGGTATTCTTCCCCAATGAGTGTGTATCTCGTACCCGACTCTGCCATGACCTTCACACTCTCACCATCAACTGTGATCAAACAATATGGGTTGTCATCATTGATATTCCCTACTTGTTCAACTTGTAAAGTAACATCACTGTTTCTAACTGTACTGACTGGGGATTTAGTAAATCTCTTTACTCCCCCCATCCTGCCCGAAACATCTGGGCAAAATGTCCCTTTACCTTGCATTTATGACACACTTGATCCAAAGCAGGAAAAGTCTCATCAGCGGCCAGATAACCCCTCAACCCACACTTAAAGCAAAACTACTTGGGTTTGTCACCCTCTTTAGCTGAATTAAGGGTGCTGGTAATCTCATCCATCTTTACTTTCTAAAAACCTTTCGGAACCATTTCTTATCTCTCCCTCACAGCCAACTCCTTTAGGCCTAATCTTTATTTTCAACCCTTTTTACAATCTCCACTGCCTTAAGCAAAGTTATTCTTCTGTATTAATCAACTTCTCCTGTACTTTCCTGTTGTGGACCTTTAACACATGGTGATCCCTCAATATGTCATCCAGGAAGTTCCTATAGTTGCACATAGCTGCAAGAGATCTTGAACTAGCCACATAGCTCTCCACGGACTCTCTGGGCATTTGGCCTCTCTTAAGAAACTTGAACCTCTCTACCACTTTGTTTTTTCTTTTACCAAAAGTAAAAGTCAGTTGTTTCAATCAGCGTCAAATTCATCTCCATCATCCTCTTCCTCAGGGATGGGTGGAAGGTATTTCAATACTCTTTCAGCAGCCAAACAATGCTTGAGCAAAGCTAGCTTCTTTGCAGCAGTAGAAATGTCGCCCCCCAATTGCTTGCCCATATACTTCAAAACCCTCCCTCCAGTCTTCCCACACTACAACCAGTTCATCAAGGGTATGTAAGCACATAGCCGGAGCTGACAAACTCTCCATGGTGTTGTACTAATATCACCCGAAATCCACTTTATTTAGATGCTAAAACTCAAGAATCAGAAGCGGTAGGAAAGGATTAACTCATGGAGAAACTTGTTGCTGGAAAACAGGTGTGGCTAGGAAACTGACCAATCAATAAACTCCTTACTGTGGCTCTAATATGCAAGCAGGGGCAGGAAAAGGTTAACTCTGTAGCAGCATTTGTTGCCAGAAATAGATGTTCCTAGATAACTGAACTTTAACCTCAAACGTGAGGCTGCAGTGCTCTCTTTCCACGTGCCTGCCCAGCTAGAGACAACTTCCCTGTGTCTTTGAAGTGTGGGTGCACTTCCTTGTGCTCCTGCTGGGGGCACTTCCTCACACTCCTGCTGCGTGTTTCTGTGTAAATGATGACGTCCTCCTCCACACAATGCCCAAGTGGAGAAACTATCCTGAAAAGTAAAATCTCTCCAAGTGGAGAAACAATCCTGGGCAACCTTCAGGGCAGTCACACAGGGATTTCACAGACACTGCTCTTTGCTGTGCAGGCCAAAGCAAACACCCTCTGATCCTCGGCAGCCTCTGAACTACATCCCCCAGCAGCTCTCCTCCCTTGCTTTGGTGGGTTCTTCTAAATTGTCGCCAGTAAAATAAAGCTCAGACCACGACAGATAGAGAAAATCTGAACTTTATTTGCAAAGCCGGAATGTACAACCCTCCCTGGAGGAAGCAACCGCCTTAACGCTTCTCTTGAGATTCCATTTTAGAATTAAATCTCAAGCAACCTAAAGATGTAACAACCCTCTTTGGATCCAGCCTGGCTAGATGAGAACTTTTCCCTAAAAAACATTTTAAGCACTAAGGTAAACTTTTTATTGGGACAAACCTGGTCTGTGTAGCTGACCCATGCTCCATTGCAGTCAGCTTTAACTTTTGACTTTGACCTGATCTTGCAAGACCAGATAACCGCAGTTGGTCGCTTTGCACTGTTTTATGTTATTTTTTTTTGGGGTGGAGAGACATGTTATTACGCCTTTTGCAAAAAGAAATGCAACTGTATAAATATAACAATACAGGTCTGACACCAGTACATCAGCCAACTTGAAGGAGAACACGTACATACCCGCCAGCGTCCGATAAGAGGATCAGCTTAACCCACAATACAATGCTGCCCAAAAGACCACCATATATGAATTCTATGGAAACAACTATGTTGGGGGCATGCCTTTCAGAGGGGGGCCTCTAAAATGCTGCCCTCTCCCCCGTGACAACGGGAAAGAGGAGATAACACATAAAGCCAAGTAAAGCATGACAGTTTCAGCTATTCCAATATAGGCTATGGGGGCAGGCCCTCTATCTGTGAATGCCACTATATTAGGATGTGGGTGTGTAAGAGGAGAACTGGGGAAACTGCCCAAAGCCCCCTGGTATGGCAATCCCAATCCCAACCCCAGGATGAGGAATAATATAGCTTATTTAAAAGACCTGATTTCATCATCTTGGACCATCCATCGTGCGTCCTTGGGGTGAGAATAATGCCTCTTTAGGCCGCCCACACCTTAGCATGTTTCTGATGGCAACCTTGGGCCTCATGAATTGGGCCTGCGGATGCATGGATTGATCCAGTCCTTCACACCAGGACTCTACCGAGGGAGCTTGAGCATCCTTCCAGTGATGGGCAATGTCACGTTTTGCACAGATTACTATCCAGGTCGATATAGATATGCAGTAGCACCAGTTTGGGGTCCCCAGGGAGCTCCGACCCTAAAACTTTACAAGGGACATATAAGTAAACTAAATAAGCCAATCATGTATACACCAATGTCACCATGTGTAGGGGAGTAGCACATGCACTTTAGAACTGGTTAGCAGTGGTAAAGTGTTCAGAGTCCTAAGAATAACAAAAAGAATTCAGCAAAAAGAGGAGGAGGAAGGCAAAATGTTTGAGGTGGTTCCTTCAGAGAGGGCCATTTTCCAACAGTGGGAATCACAGTTCACTCCCTCAGCCCCACATCTATCGCTATTCATGCTTTGGTGTCACAATGGTCATCTTGATCCACGAGACAGGTGTGGACTAGTTCTAAAACTGTTTTAAGAAGTTTCCTTTGTTACAAAGATTGTATGATTATATACTTCTCCTATGCTCAGGCATGTCAGGCTTAACACAGCGGTTACTCACAGCCACACAAGCATGTGTGTGGTGCTCTTTATGGCACTGTTACATATGGAATGCACTTCAATATGATAATCACCTTGGTTTGTCTATGACTTGCAGTCTGAGTTATAAGATGTAACATGAACTTGAAAAATGTACAATAAAGATTTTATTTTATTGTGTCCTCAGTAATGAGCTGTTCAAATTCTTTATCCCTCCCAAACGTTACTTAACCATCATTGCATCAGTAGGAGGTTTATTTAAAGATAAATATTTGAGTCACACATCTTCTGTTGAATTAAAACCTGGATTGATTTGCAACTGTGACTAATGTCCAGAATTCGTTAACATTCTTAGATGAGATTGCGCCTTCAATTTCAATCCAAGCCTCCTTATTATTATTTTTTTTTTTTATAACTCTTTTTATTGAAACTTTTCCATGATTAGCAAGACACATCAATTTCTCATTTGTTACAAATGTGGTCAACAGGCACCACACATTTCTCAAGCAGGTACAGTAAATGCTTCTTTCTCGTCGACTCAATACAGTATTACTTATGGACACAGCCTTGGACTACCACTAGGATCTACTCCCCTCCCATCTCGGGCGATCATTAGTTTTTTTTTTTTTTAAACCTTTTTATGATTAAGATGCTTTTTAAAAAAGCAGTTTAGGCTTCTATAGCACTCAAAATCAACCTGATGTCTAAAGTGTTGATATTTATGCGAAGCTCTTCGCATTGAGTGATGTTTCTTTGAGCAATCTATATCAAACAAATGATCCAAGTGTCTGCTCCTTTAAGACTTTTCTCTCTGACCTTAATCTCTCACAGCTCTGTAAAGGCCCTACACACAATAAAGGCGCCACTCTCTACCTCATCATTGCCAAAGACAACTTCATACAAATAGGGGACATCTTACCCTGTGACTGGTCTGATCATTTTCAAATTCCCTTCCTCATCTTAGATAAGGGCTTGGGTAGGCAGGGTCAACCCCTGAAAGCGAAACAACTGACTCGCAATATGAGAGACATCAACATGCTAACCTCAATCACCAAAAATAGACTACAGCCCCCCCCCTAATATGACTAACCTTGATGATCTTTCTGATCATTACATTAACACGTTGTCTAACATTCTGGACTCTATTTCTCCGAAACAGCTTAAAAGGATACCAGTCAAACTTTCTAAACCCTGGTTTAATGTTCCCTAAATGATGAACGGCGCAATCTTAGACTCTCTGAGAGACTCTGGAGAAATACGCCTTCCACCACAACTCTCACTCAACTGAGAAAAATGAGAAGCGCCTACAACAAACACATCCGCTTAGCGAAAACCGACCACTTCAGAACTCAATTGGATGGAGCCAAAAATAGACCCAAAAAACTCTTTGAAATCATTAAGGAACAATCTAACCAGTCTAACCAGAACGCTACTCCCATTTCCCTGCGCCCTAATGGTGAGGACTTTACAGCTCACTTCTCTGAAAAAACAAGGAAAATAAAGTTGGAGCTATTACCTGCCACCCTAACTTTGTTACCTAAGAAACCTCCAGCAGGATCAGTGGAGCTGGCAGAATCCTCGACAATATACTCACCTTTGGGCTGCTCTCTCAAAAACAAAGCCTCTTGGAGCTGTTTTCTCCTACCAGATTGCACTGAGCTCCTTCACATCATGGCATCCCTCAAACCCTCCAACCATTTTGGTGATCCTTTACCCACCAAGCTCTATAAAGATTTAAACTCAGCCATTCTCCCTCTTTGGGCCAGGATCATTCATGAATCCCTCTTACAGGGAAAGATTCCGGACTGTCTAAAAGTTGGGCAAGTTACTCCCATTCCTAAGAAGCCCAACGCGGACCTATCAGATCCAAACAACTTTCGACCTATTACCAACAGTATGACTCTAGCTAAATTGCTTGAAAAATGCGTCCATTCGCAGCTCTGCAACCACATTGAGAAATATCAACTCCTCGACCATCATCAGTCAGGATTCAGATCTGGGCACAGTACTGAAACGGCACTAACGCACATTGTTGATGACGCCGTGAGAGCCCTTGACCAAAATGTCCCTTGTCTCCTGATCCTGCTGGACCTGTCTTCAGCCTTCGATACCATCAAACGTGTAAACCTGATTGACCTTCTTCAACACAGGATGGGTTTCTCGGGCCCGGTCCTAAATTGGTTTGCCTCCTTCCTGCACAACCGCACGCAAAGGATAAAAGTTAATCATGCTCTCGCTTCCATTACCCATGTCATGATTGGAGTCCCCCAAGGTTCTGCGCTCTCGCCCACTCTCTTCAACCTATTTATGGAACCACTTGCTGTCATTCTGAACCGAGCGAACATTCAATACCACATGTATGCGGATGACACGCAACTGTACCTGAAGATCTCCTCTCAAGAGGACATAAAAACATTAAATACTGCACTTGCACAAACTCAACAATGGTTAGCTCAGCACCATCTCCTACTAAACAGTCTCAAATTGGAATTTCTTTTGATCGCCCCACCCAATCACTCGGCTCCTACCCTTGACTGGATTAAACAGCTAACTGCTCTGACCTGCACACCTCATGTTGTAGACTCTGCCAAATCTTTAGGTATCACCTTGGATAAACACTTAAACATGCAAGCGCACATCAGTGCTACTACTAGGGGAGCCAATTTCCAACTTAACACACTGAAGAAAATCAAACCTTTCCTCCCCCCGAAGATCTCAGACAGGCGGTTCAATCCTTGATTATCCCTAGATTGGAATATGGGCTGGTGACCCTTGCTGGACTTCCCAAAGCTAGCTTGGCCCCACTCAGAGCTATCCTGAACCCGTAGGCTAGACTTATAACGGGCTCGAGAAAATATGATCACATTTCCCCCGACCTTCTGCAACTAAATTGGTTATCTATTGAAGCCAGAATCCGACTCAAGATAGCTTGCCTGACTCATAAAGCCATACACTACAATACCCCGTACTACCTAGCAAATAAGCTTGAGCTATCAGGCTCCAGCCGGAACCTAAGAAGTACGTCCACCCTTCTCTTGAAACCTCCAAGATTCAAAAAGAAAAGATCTTACAACCGTGCCTTCACCGGTCTTGCTCCGAGAATCTGGAACTCCTTGCCATCCGAGATCAGATCCAATCCTTCCACTACTTCCTTTAAAAAACTGGTCAAACGACTACTACTGAACGAACATTAACTCCCTCTTCTTGTGATCATGCTCTTATGTTTGTGAAATAACCTAATTCTTGTGGTATTACACTGATGCCTTATTTTGTGTTTTTTACCTTATTTTGATATATTCCTCGAAGGCTCCTTAACTGCATTAACTGATGATCTCACTCTTGTTTTTGTTAAAATTCCTTGATTCGTATTGTACTTCTTTGGTGCGTTCTATATTATGATGTTTTACTCTGCGTGTTCTAAGGCACCGTTGATACCCCATACGCTTTAACTTGAATGTTTTCCCACATGTTATAACTTCACTTACTTTCATTATGTTTGTACCCTTGCTTGTGCCAAATTTGTACAGCGCTCTGATACCCCTGTGGGTCTTGTTCGCGCTTTATAAAACTATTCAAATAAATAAATGAATAAACCAAGTAAAAAGTATCTTTTTCTTCCTACTTTTAGCACTTCCTGATGATTGATTTATAATATTGTTAAGTGATCTCTTTGATTGACTCCATCAGCCAGATTTAGGCTATACAAGCAAGGATGGCTGATAATTTCACAGTTGATTTAATATATAGGATGTTTTTATCTTAATAACAACAGAAGTGGTTGCTACAAGACAACTAATTTCAAGGGAAGTAGGTTCCAACAGTAATATATTATGGGCTATTTGGAGATGATCACCAACTTCATAATCCAGGACTCTTAAGTTATGACATAGGGAAAAGTGATGCATGCTCGCTGCAAGATGATCTATTGGGCTATTTGCTAAGCCATGAATATAGGATTGATGTGCAGGAGAAAGGTCTTTAAATCCTCCATTGATGATACATGGACTGTGTTGACTTAGAACTGTTGGATGCATAAAACCCTTTGCTTTTGTTTTGTGAAGCTAAAGCTGGAATTTGAGATACACAGATAATACCCTCAAGTAAATATCCTCAGGCACACCTAAATGAGCACTTGTCATTAAATATTCCAATCTCCTCCCAAATAATTGTTGCACCCAGAAAACTAAGCTGAAGGTGTCCAATATCTTTTTCAAAAAGATCGATCAATTTTTGGAAGGCAATCAAGGAAGAATATGGTCTTATAAATATTTTCAAGAGTGTTATCTTTTTATTGTTTCTTGGGGCTTTTAGGAATAATAGTAGCAACCACAATATGTATGCCTACTAAAAAAGGAGTATTCATTGGTGTGATTGTGAAATTTAAAGAAGCTTTACTTTAAATTGCAAACCAATCTGATTTACGATCACAAGAGGATCAGTGTGCACTGGCTGCAATATTAAAGAAATAATAAAAAAATCGGGTTTATCATCCATGTCTCTTGAGAGAACAGTATTGAAGTATCCATCACTAAATCATCAGATTAAATATTTTGGTCCATCAAGGACAAACAATTAATATTCCAAGAGGCTAGTTGATGGATGTACACCCCTTTACTAAATTTAGGGATAACATTTGGGGGTTAAATTGGTAGCTGTGCTATATTTCCTGTAAATACTTTGCAGTGGTCTTCAACTTTTTAATGCTGCAATACCCAGTATAAAAAAAATATTTGCCCCCGAAATTTTCACAATTATTCTATTAAATTTGCAATGTTTAAATATGTCTAGACATATTTAAATATTACAGTTATGTTACACCTTTTAAAAATGTAATCAAATATATGATTGCCAAACTATTCTGGTTAGCTAGGCCATACTAACGTGTAAACGTATCCACAGTGTGATTATCCTAAATGGGGGCGAGGAGGTTTGGAGGATATTTGGAATCCCTTCCCTTTTGACACATACTCCCAGCCAGATATAAATGACAAAATATGTTAAAAATGAACCATTACAGAATGGCTTACTGCTTATCATTTGTTTTCAGCTTAAAACAAAGCACTGCTCTCAGCATGATGCTTCTTTTAACCAGAGCCTGGTGTCCCCCTTTGGATCAGTTAAGGCCCCAATAGGGGGGTCCACCCCCAATTTGAAGACCCCTGGTTTATAGCCAGTTACAGCAGACAACAAAGCAGTCTGCTCATAGATATCATTTGTGGCTAACACTGTTAATGAGCACCTATTCTTCATTTTTAGCTTTGGAATATCCCTGTAAGGATAATTACCATTTTGTAATGTTTGTGTGCAATTTGCATCCGTACAAGACTGGTTGAACAGTTATTACCCCCAGGTCCCTTATGTCCTCGTCCCATTCATAACAAAGTGGAGATAACCATCTCCCGACAGAAAAAAAAACAAGAGGAATGCTGGGACCCTAATACTGCCCCTCCCACCGGGAGTACATAAGCAGTACTTACCCAGCATCCCGCCTGTTCTTTTTTTCTGTCTGTCGACAGAATGGACGAGGTTGTGCTGGTGCTGCTCCTGCTGGGCTGGAGTGGCGGTGCTTTTCTTCTACCCTCGCCCGGCTACCTGGCTGTGCGGGCGTGGGGTTTCCCTGGGCTTTCTCCTGGCCTGCTGGGCTTGCTGGGAGTCTGTCCCTGTTGGAGCCGGTGTCCTGCTTGTCCTCCCGGCCCTTTGCGGCTGGGGCTTGGTCTCCCGGGTTTCTTCCGGGTCGCGTGCTCCTCTTCCCGAGCCTGGCCGGGTGGGATGTGCCGCGCTTGCTGTGTTCCTGCCGGTCTCCTGGTGTACTGGACGTTTGGGGTGGGGGCCTTGTTGCTGGGGTTGGCCCCCGCTCCTGGTGAGTCCCGCTTGCCGGGTTTTCATTTCCTTCTTGCTGTGTGTTCAGTCTCTTCTCTCCCACAGGATGGCAGGCTGTCTGTGCTGGTCGGAGGTTGGGTTTCTTGTTTCCCTTCCTTCGGTGCACGCATCGCTGCCCAGGTAGTGATGGCGCCAGCTGGAGAGTGGTGTCTCTGCCATGGAGCTGGTAGTGGGTTCGAGTCCGGACAGTGAGTTGCGCGGCGGGCTTTACTTTACTGTCTGTTCCTGCTGTTCCCGGTGGCAGTGGGGGCCTTGTTGTGCTGGTGGCCCCCGCTCTGGGTGTTTTCGCTCCTTTTTCTTTCGGGAGCCTCAGTGAACGCCGCTGGCACTGGAGTCAGCCCTGGGATCTCCCTCAGGTTTGGGTAGGTGTATGGGAGTGGTTTCTCGACTGGGACGCTGTCTTCCTGGTAGGGGTTACGTGTCCTGTGCTCATTCCTTCCTCCTTTTTTTTACCTGCGGTTGCTCCAGTTCTGGCTCCCGCCCCCGCCTGCGGAGCGTGGATTCGGGGGGGGGAGGTCGCGGCTTTTTCGGGGTTACTGGCGGCCCTGAGGCGGATGGCATGCATGGTACGTCTCCTGCCGCTGCCTCTTCCTCTTCTCCGGCTGGAGCTGGCCACTCGGGCGCTGTGGTTCTGGGTTCGGAGCTCGGCATCAGCGCAGATTCCTGTGATTCCACTCACTTGGACTGAGTGGTGGGAGTTCCTGTTGTTATTGCGGAACTTCTCTCTTTGGGTCGCTGCCTTCGGGTTGTGCCCCTGCTCCTGGCCATGCGTGCTTCTGCCATTTTCTTTTGGGGCACTGTTGGGGGGGGTTCTCCTCTCCGTTGAGTTCGTTTGCTGGTTCTCTGTGCTATTGGCATTCGCACTTTCTGTTTGGTGGCCTGCCCCGGGTTGGCGTGGGTTCCTGTCGCTGCTGTGGTGGCAGGTTCCTTTTTCGCTGGCTCTTTCTGTGCTTGCTCCTGGGGTTCCCTGTGTTGTTGGGGTCTACCTGCCTGCTTGCTTGCGCCATGCCCTCTGCTGCTTGCTCTCGGGTCGGGGTCGCCTCTCGCTTCCTCGGAGGAGGCCTGTTGGGGTGCGCTTCTGGTCCTCCCTGCTCCGGGCTCCTCCGCGGCTCCCTGCCCCCGGCTGGTGGTGGGACTGTGTTCCTGCTCCTTTGGCGGCTGCATGGGGGGTCCTGTTGACTCCCCTGGGTTCCTGTTGGCCTGCCGGGGTCTTCCCCGCTTTTCTTTGCTGCCCCTATGCATCCCTGCTTCTCGGGGTGTCGCGGGTGAGGGTGTTGTGGCCTGGCCTTGGGTGTGCTGGGTCTGTCTGTCTGCCCGCCCTTTCTTGGGGGGCCTTGCCTCCGCTGCGGGCAGCCTGTTATGTTGTGGCTTCTGCTCCACTTGGGTGTGCTGGGGGTTCACCTCTGCTTCCTGGCTTCTGCGTGGTTGGTCGGGGTTGGTGCACGGGGGCTTCTGGTTCCGGGTTTTGATCCTCCCGTCCCTTGGGCTGCGCCTGGTTCCTCTTGGGGCTTCCTGGTGTTGTGCCGCCCCTCTGCCTGCAGGTCCGGTTTGCGTTTTTGTTTTGCGGGCTTCCGTCCCGTTCTGTGGGTTGGCCTCTCTGTGTTCCGGGGTTGCTCGTGCTGCCTCATGTGCGGCTGTTCTGTTCTTCTTTGCTCCGGCCTGGGGCTTCGGGTGTTTGTCCCGGGGCCTTCTTTGTGCTTGGGTTGCTTCAGGGGTCTGGCTGGTTGGTCCTGTCTCCTGCTGCTTGCCTCATCCTTGCTGGGTGCTTCTGTTATTGGTTGCTCCTGCCCTGGCACTCACTGTGCTTGCCTTTGGCTTGCTTCGGTGTTTCCTGGCCGCCCCTCCTGGTTCTGCCGACGTTCCTGCTCTCGTCTGGTCTCTGGGGTTCCGATTGGTCGGGCCTGGTTTGTTCCTGGTTGGGGCCGCCTGGGGGTGCCTGGTGTGGGCTTCTCAGGCTGGTGTTGTTGGGCGCATGCTCTTCCTTTCCTTGGCGTCTCCCCCGGGGTGTGTTTCCGGTGGCGGTTCGGTTTGTGCCGCTGATGTTTGGGCTTGGCTGTCTTTCGCTGCTGCCGTGTCCTTGGCGTGGTGCCTGTTTCCCCTCTTCTGTTCTACGGTTCTCCCGATTGGGGTCCGTCTGCGCTCTGGATGCGTTTGCTCCCTGGGGGGTCCTGGTCTCGTCTGGTTCCCGTCATGGGTGCCTGGCTGGGTGTCTGCTAGGGCTTTCCCGCTCCTGCGGGTTTTGTGCGACTATTGGTCGCCTTTTTCGGCTCTGCGTCCTTGCCTGTGCTCTCTTTGTGTGTCCTGGCGGGGCACTGTGCGGCTTTGTCCTCCTGGGTTGCGGTTCCCCTGTTAGGACCTGTGTGGGGTCCTGGTGTTTGGTACTTCTGGGTTGTCGTGTCCTGGGTTGCCTCCTGTTGCTCAGGGTGTGACGGCTTCCTGCTGGTTCGGGGTGGCCTCGGGCTGTGCCTCCTTGGCTTGCTGGCTGTGCTGTCGCTTTTTGGCCGGCTCTGGGGTGTGTTTTGCTGGGCGTTCCTGGTTCTGGTGTCCTGGCTCGCTCCTGTCTTCCCTTGCTTCCCCGGGCTTTATTCCCGGTGTGTGTCTGTTTGGGTGCCCCCCCCTTCTCTGGTTGGGGTGCGGTTCTGTGGTGTTCCTCTTGCCTCTGTAGGGTCCGCCCTCCTGGCTGCGGGTTGTCTGGGGGTTTGCTGCTGCTTGGCCCTCTGCCTTCTCTGCTTCCTCCAGTTTCCGCTTTGGCGGTTTCCTCTGTTTCTTTTTCCGGTTCTGTGTGGTCTGGCGGTGGTGTGCTGGGGGTCCCTGGTCCTCCCTGCCCTTTGCTTTGGCCTGGGCGCTGCGTGGGCTCCTTCCGAGGGGTGGTTGGGCCTGCGGGTCCTCCTGCATCGGCGGGTTGCTTGGCTGTGGTCCTTGCTTCCTGGTACCTTTTGTGTTGTTGCCCTGGTTTGTGCTGTTTTCTTGCCTCCTCTCCGGCGTTGCTGGGGTCGGGCATTGTGGGCTTTTGGTCTGGGTGCTGTGCGTCCTGGGGCCGTTTTTTTCTGCTGTTCCTTGCTGTGTGCTTGGCCTGGGTGTGGGGTGCCTGTGCGGTCCTCCACCATGTTGGCACCTGTTTTTTTCTGCCCTCCGTGGTTCGGTGGATTCCTGCCTGGTTGTTTCCTGGTTTGGGGGCTGCTGGGTGTTCCCGGTTGCCCTGGTCTCCCGTCCTGCCTTGTTTTTCCCTCCCTTTGGGGTTGGGGGTTTTTAGGGGTTGTGGCCGGTGGCCCTGTCCCCGCCCTTGTTGGGCTTGTGCGTTGTTGGTTTCCTGTCTTTGTTGGCCTCTCTTTTGTTGGTCGGCTATTGGCTGGTTCTTTCTGGGGGCATCTCTGGCCTGTGGTCTTTGGGTTGGCCTCCTCTGCCCCTGCTGTTCTGGGTTTGGTGGCCTTCCTGGTTTGGTTTGCGACCTCCTTCCCTGTGGGGTTTTTGGCCTCCTGGGGTTTTCGGGTCTCTGTCTCCTTCCCTGTCCATTTCGGTTTGGTTGGGGTCTCGCTCCTGTTCGGCCCCTGGGATCTTGCTGCGGCTCCTCCCTCTGGGCTGGGTGCTTGTCGTTTGGTGGCCCTGGGGGTGTTGGTTTTTCTTTCCTGGTTCCTGGGCCTCCTCGGCGGGGTTTGGTTGGCTTTCTCCTCTGGGCTCTCTGGGGCCGGGTCGTTCGGTTTGGTGGGGTGGGCCGGTTTCTGGCCTGTGCTTTCCTCCTTCCTTGTTGGTCTGGGTGCTTGTGCCTGCGCTCTGTTGGCCGGTCTTGGCTTCTTTCTTTGGCCTTCTTTGGGGCGGTCGAGGTTTGCTCTGTGTCTGTGTGGCTGCCGGGTCCTGTGTGCCTCCCTGGTGGGTCTGACCTGGGCGGCCTTGTCCGGTGGGTTTTCTTGGCTGTGTCCTTTGGGTCTTGGTTGCCCTGTCTCCGGTTTCTCTGGTTGGCGGCCTCCTTTTGGGGCCCTGCCCTTCTGTTTTTTTCTGGGTTGTCTCCGGTCCTTGTTTGGTCCCTGCTGTCCTGTTCTGGGTTGCGGGCCGGTTGCTTCCTGCGGTCTTCCTTTTTCTCCCTTCTCGGTGCTCCCTTGGGTTGCTGCTCTTGTGGTGGTTTCCTGGGTGTGCATGTGGGTTCGGAAGGCCGGTTTTCTGCTTTGGTATTCTCCACTTTGTTATGAATGGAACGAGGACATAAGGGACCTGGGGGTAATGTTCTATTACTTACCGGTAGTCTTCATTACTCCAGGTCCCGTTGTCCTCGTCCCATTCATACGCCCCTCCCTCCCTCCCGGACGGCCGGCCTTCCTGTATGGGCTTGGTTGTACAGGCGGGATGCTGGGTAAGTACTGCTTATGTACTCCCGGTGGGAGGGGCAGTATTAGGGTCCCAGCATTCCTCTTGGTTTTTTTTCTGTCGGGAGATGGTTATCTCCACTTTGTTATGAATGGGACGAGGACAACGGGACCCGGAGTAATGAAGATTACCGGTAAGTAATAGAGCATGTCTGTGCCATTAGCATCATAATTAATTGATAGGTAGGATAGATTCTAACTTGTTTGTGTTGTCAGTCGTGGGTTAGTCTTGAATATTATTTGAAACATACTTTAGTGAAGATTTTTTAATTTAAGACTTTCACCCCGGAAAAGCGTAATTCACACTATCAGTTTGGTCTCAAGGGATCAGAATCATTTTTTGACACCTGTGCTTGCATAGTAAGGTTTCCATGAGTAAAAAGAAACCTGGCAAATACAGTAGCTTGTAAATTTTCAAATGATTTATATTTAAAGTTTACTACTATACTTTCTATTCTTCCTTATATTCTATTTTCTTCTTGCATGGGGTTCTTAGCTCTCTTGTTTAATTGAGTCATCTTCTGATTTGCAAATGCTCACTCACTTGTAATAGATTAATTTGTTTTTAGGTTTTGTTGATGAAATTAAAGCATCTCTTGCAGCACAGTATGATGCTTTCTGCATCTGTCCGCTACATCTGTTTCTTAATTGGCTGGTTTAATGACTCGTTGTTGGCCTCAATTTCAAGCAGTTATGACACACCTGGCATAAGTCCTATAATCAGGAGGACAAAGCCAAGTGCAAAGCCGCCTCTAAGGTCTATAATAATGCCTGCTGCCCTGCTCGGGCAGTCTATTATGCCAATAAGACTAACAAAGCTCAGAAAACTTTAAAAGAGCTCTTTGCTATTGTCAATTCTCTTTTAGATCCTACACGGTTGACCCCAGGACCTTATCTTTTGCAGCAAAATTGTAATAATTTAGCTAATTCTTTTCACAATAAGATTTTGGATATTTACACTTCTTTGGCTTCTTCTGATGCTGCCCCTAGTGGCTCTCCAAAATCCAGATTAACTGGCTTCTGCCTCCTAGATGATTTCACTCTATCAGTTCTACTTGCATCAATTACATCTAGGTTCCCATGTGATCCTCTATCACCAGGCATTATTCACCGCTTCTGGTTCCTCGCCTGCTTTGGCTATCAAATGCTTCTGTGGTGGAAGGCAAGGTCCCTGCAGCATGGAAACACGTCATAGTTAATCCTTTGCTAAATAAATCTACTCTATTCCTTTTATATAAACCAAAGTCAATATATACAAATAATCAAGAAGGCTGAACTTCTGCCTACGATGAAACATGAAATAATACAACAACAATGGGGTGACCCTGTGTCCCTCAGAACCTGGGTATATGTATAATAGGCTACAGTGGTTCTGTCGGGGAGAACCCAATTGCTTTGAAGAAATTAAATGTGTATGAAGAAGCAATGGAAGTTTCAATACTTATTGAATAAGTCTGACCAGTGAAGAATTTTTACCTTTGGTTAAATCACATGAAGTTGGAACACATATTGAAGCAAAACACCTACTAATGTGTGTTTGCAAAAAATGTTCCTTTTATATAAGCCAAAGTCAATATATACAAATAATCAAGAAGGCTGTTAAGACAAGGATTACTAAAAAAGTGAAACGTGAAATGGTGACATTTGGTGCTCAGTGATAGTGGTGCAGTGCATATATACAAAGTGACGGTTTTTTAACCCTTTTAATATTCTTGTTTTTATACAGAAGAATTTTGTACCTTGTTTTAAATTTGTATTTTGGATATTTTAAAGTATTGTCATGGATGTATTTTGTAGCTTTTATGATTCACTTTGTGATTTCGAATAAAGCTTATTTTGATTGATTACAAAGTGACGGTATGTACAATTCATTTACAAAAAGGTTTGTTTCGACGAGCATATATATTGTTCAGATTAACGAAATCTCTTGGTGTCTAATCAACAAGCAAACTTGCAGTTCACCAGAATTATCGCCGACCTTTTTTCTGACCTTTTTATAAATTAATTGTACATACCGTCACTTTGTATATATGCACTGCACCACTATCACTGAGCACCAAATGCCACCATTTCATGTTTCACTTTTTTAGTAATCCTTGTCTTGACAGCCTTCTTGATTATTTGTATATATTGACTTTGGCTTATATAAAAGGAAAGTTTTTTGCAAACACACATTAGTAGGTGTTTTGCTTCAATATGTGTTCCAACTTCATGTGATTTAACCAAAGGTAAAAATTCTTCACTGGTCAGACTTATTCAATAAGTATCGAAACTTCCATTGCTTCTTCATACAAATTTAATTTCTTCAAAGCAATTGGGTTCTCCCCGACAGAACCACTGTAGCCTATTATACATATACCCAGGTTCTGAGGGACACAGGGTCACCCCATTGTTGTTGTATTATTTCATGTTTCATCGTAGGCAGAAGTTCAGTCTTGGTCCTCACTCCTCTTCCCAGTATATCAGTGGTAAAAGACTCTGCCCACGTGAGTGCAGGGTGAGCGGTGTGCCTGTGCGAGTGCAGGGTGAGCGGTGTGCCTGTGCGAGTGCAGGGTGAGCGGTGTGCCTGTGCGAGTGCAGGGTGAAGCTTACAGCCAGACCTATTGACATGGCCTTTGTGATGACGGCCATATGGGTCAGGTTTATTTTTTATTTAAAAACTCCTAGATATTTAGTGTGAGCTGTGACTGTTTACTTGATTGCTTTATGAAAAGATTAGGTGTTATGTACTTACATTTGGCAAGCAAAAAGACTTATTTTAATCAGGATATTTCAAAAACATTATGGAGCGCAAGTGATTAGCTCATCCTCCAGAACACAAGATCTCCCAATTATCTGCTTTCCTGAGATATTTACTTTTTCTTGTTTAGTGGCTGGGTAAAATCATGGGAGAAGCTGTAACCTCTGACACATTGCCAAGTGATGCAAAGAAACACAATATGATTTGATGTAATACAACATGACTCGAAGTGCATCGAAGTGGAACATCAAGGGAAAATCCTTGCTTTTCAGTAGAGCGCTTTGTGTACCGACTATCATGGGATCCCCTGTCTCCCAAATAATTCATGTGTTCCAACAAAAGGAAATAAAAGGCTTCTCAGCTGCCCTGCAAAATATAACTGAGATGTTATCTATAGTTACCTTTCTTATTAACTAGAAAGGATGGAGATTCAGTCGAGGGTAAAGCTTAGACATTTTGTAAGTGCAGAAAGCGTGCAGGTAATATTTACGGTGACAGAAACTCAGTAATGTACTGGCCAAATCAGCAGTAGAAATGTTTTAGACCAGTGGTTCTAAACCTGTGGTCAGTGGACCTTGGAGGTTCTGCAACGCCTACTGTGGGGGGGGGGAGATGTGCGGAGTGTCTGCAAATGCTTAGAAAATAAAATAATGATAACAGATTAATAAAGTGTATGTAAATAAAGAAGTAAAATGTTCTGTAAATGTGTAGGAATTTGAAAATTGAAGCTAAAAATTAAGTTTGTGTGCTTAGATTGATTCGTGGGAGCAGTGCAAGTGTATAAAACAGAATGTAGTATAGGCAAGGAGTGGCCTGAAGTGAATTTGAAAAAGCTCCAACATTCTTATTAGAATTTAGAATTTAAAAAAATATTGCTTAGGTGTTTGTTCATCCTTTATTTGTTTGATGAATGCTTATTTCAATCATTTTGTGCATACTTCTGCGGTTCAAATCATTGAAATTGCTTCAGCCGTAGTCTCCGGATTCCAATACTGACTCAGTGGGGATCTCCGGATTTTAATACGGATTCAGTGGGGGTCCTCCGATTCCAATACTGACTCAGTGGGGATCTCCGGATTTTAATACGGATTCAGTGGGGGTCCTCGGATTCCAATACAGACTCAGTGGGGATCTCCGGATTTTAATACGGATTCGGTGGGGGTCCTCGGATTCCAATACAGACTCAGTTGGAGTCAACAGAAGTCAAAAGCTTAAGGACCACTGTTTTAGATGATGTATTTTAGAGCGATTCTTGATCTTTAATGTGAAAAACAAAATACAACTACTAAATATTGACCAAAACCGGTTGTTTGTTATCTAGTTAACCGCTTAACCGCGGCGGCAATTCCGCCGCGGTGCGGCGGTTTAGCGGAGTGGGCGGGGCCGCGTCGGCCAACGGACGTTCGCAGCACTACAGAGGTAGTGCTCGCGACGGCCGTTGGCCGACAGACGCACGCAACGGGTTAAGGGAGGGTCTGACCTGGCAGTTCGGGCTGGACTGTCCCTACTGGAGCAGGGTCAAGACTGATTTGCATATGGCTGGACCCAAACTGAGACGGCATGATGTGCAAAATACCAATGGACTGGGATGTGACCCCGAGTAATTATTAGTGGCTGAGATTAATTCAAGCGTTCCATCCATTTGTGTACCTTCTTGTTCCCTTATGTGATCACAGAACTCCTCTGTCTCTTGTGATATCCGTACAACACACAGCAGGGATACTTTATCCCATATATATTAAGACACTACATTCTCTTCAGTACGAATTGCCTAAATGGCTACAGGTGTCCAGTGAACAGTTTTGGTAATCTGACCTTTTGTTCCAACACTGTGAAGCTACAATAGTCAGCAGTACATTTGCAAAGAGCAAGCAACAGCAATTTGTAATAAATTCGTGTATTATTGGCTAGATTTGTTGAATTAAAACCTGCAATTGGAGTTTTAACCATGTATTTTTATTACGGCGTGTCTGTGACTATTGAATATGATAGTAAAAGTCAACTATTACTAATTAATTTTAACTTGTATGTCTATCCCACTGGGTACCAAACCACGTAAGGATATGTATAGAGCAGAGCACTGTATGTGCAGACCTCATTGTGAATCCCAACAGGGCCATCTCAAACATTCATCCTTCCAATCTCTGCACAGCGGGTCATTTTAATTGAGCTACACAATCGGGCTACTCCTAGGTTTCAGAACTTTATAATACAAGTTACTATTGCCACCTTCTCTCAAGATGACTTTTTAAATTTTCTAAAGTGAAAGGTCAGGCGCCTTTGGGTACTTGCTGTCTTCTTGCATTGATATGCTGACCATTGCCAAATTTAACAGCAATAGGAACATATGATTCACACCAGTTTAAAAAGAGGGTATACCTGAGGGAGATTAAAAAAGAGACAATCTGAAATGAACTAAATAAAATAGAATAGAATGTATGTTATGTGGCAATTTTAGAAGAGAAAAGTCAGAAAATCCAGTTTCTCTATCGAAAAGAAGGACATCTGAGAGGTATGTGCAAAAACATATTTTATGTCAACGTCTTTTTTCTAGCGTTTATTAACGTCATTGGACTTCATGGCACTCATAAGAAAAGGACCAAAACTAAAAACCTACTCCTCAGGATAACGTTCACAAACACATCCCAGTCTTTCCCCAGAACACTGACAAATTGCTGCTCATTTATCGATTAATGCAGGTTAATTCATTGAGCGGAGTATATTTTAAGAGAGCTAGATCATGGTATATACGATGTGAAACTTCCCCACAGTGTGTAAAATGTCAGGTTGTGGAGTGTGACTTCTTCCATACGGTAAGGGGCTCTTAAATACAGGCATTCTGGACCGGAGTGGCGGGGTCCTCTCCAGACTTCTGTGGGCTAAGCTAGTTCTTGTCTCCAAGATAGCCCAGTTAAATATTACTGATGATTTGTAGGGTCCCAAGTACACTTGAGTCTTTATCAGCCTTGGGCTTGTGTTGGTAAGAGGGACATAGTTCAGTCTTGCCACACCTCCGACGCTAGGTTCAGTGGCTTCTGAGGAGGGATGAATATAGGTTCCTCATAGTGCTAATTTATGAATCTCTAGATTGTCCCCATAAACACAAAAAAATGCGAATTACTTGGAATCTATATATACCGCTTGCCTCTTGGAGTCCTTGTGGTGTGTGAGAATGCTGTCATTTGTTACCTGCTTCACGCTGACTGTGCCTCACTGCCTTATGCTCTTTATTGGTGTTTGTCAGCGATGATCACAGTACTCTTTCTGGCAGTTTTTATGTCACTCTTAAGCCTATCACAAATGGCAATAAAGTGGTTTATAAAAATAAAGTCCTGTGCTTGGTCATGCACACAATGGTGTACTTCACAGAGGGATTCATATTAATCAATGGTCTCGAAAGGCAGACAGTAGATGGAGAGCGGCATGACAGCATTTCATGGAACCCAGTGTGGTTCCAGTTATCGTATTTTGTGCCAATTTCCTTTTATTAAGTGATGTTGTAGGCAAACCTATATAAAGGCCATTGAAGTAATCCTTCTCTAAGCCAATAATGGCTGATAGTCATTCTTTCTGGTGGTCAGGCATAAGAGCGGAGAAGATCTTTGAGATGTGGTAACTGTGCTTACCCATGCTTTCGTTCTTAGACTGGGGCCAGATTTAATGTGTAGATAGGTGCGGAGTTCATATATTATGGCCAGTGCTTAATTTGTGCCAGTGGTTTCAAGATGGTGAGCACAAACATTCATTTTTGGGAACTAGAACTTATTTTTCATAATCCGATTATGACTCAGAGCAAAGGAGAGAACGGAGAAGGAAAAATAACATAGGAAACTGTGACAAAGGGTGAAAGCAGGGATGAAAAAACACCAACAAGTGAGAAAAAGACAGGAAGTGAGGGTGGTGGAAGAAAGAAGCATGAGGTCGAATCAAAACTAGCCAACGTTACTATTCAAAGAGCACACCATGCAACAGTCCTGGCAGCGGACTCATAAGAAGAACTGTGGGCCTCGGCCCTCATTCTTTGTTTATTTATTTCTTCTTTTACGTATTAAGCTCTGTTAAAGGCTAAGACTCCGATCTTCATAAGCCATCCCTCACTGTCACGCCTGTCTCATGCCTCAGCCAATGAGTCTTAAGAATCCCGTTGAGACTTAAGATTCTAGTCATCAAATTTGACCCCAGCCTCAGCTTAAAGCACAGGGACATTAATTATCCCGATCTCCAACATCATCCATTCTACATATCAAGGCAAATGATGAATTAGGTGTCCCAGTATACATAAAAATGAGGCCATGGGAGTGGATAAATCTGGCAAATGGTGCAACAGAGACATTGAAGAGATACACAGACAATGAGGAACTCCACATGAAAGGATTTGAGGCAATGGGTTGTCGGAGGTAAATTTGGGTGCAGCTAAATAGAACGGATATAAACTACTTGATCACTCAGCTACCAGTCTCCCTCAATCTTGAGCCAGTCTCGGAGGATAGTATGGTCGACAGTATCACATGCTGCTGATAGATTGAAAAGTAGCAAAGCAGTGATGCCACCTCTATCTGCCACTATCCGAAGGTCCTGCAAGGCGACAACTAATACTAACTCAGTGCTCTGGTGTGGCCAAAAAACCCACCTGAACATCTTCTAGCCTGTTCCTAGCCTCTGTATGTTGTCAAAGTTGGTATGCCATATGCATTTCTAAGATGTTAGAAGTCAACAGGATTTGGCATAAATTAACAAGAACAGGAATTATGACTTAGCAGGCTATTGGTGCATCCCCTAAATTACCAAGTAAGAGAAAACTACAAGAAAGACTTGAGGTTTTGCGATGCTTACTCCTTGGTTCCCCACATCAGTCAACCAAAAAGGGTTTATTCCACTCACCCACCCTCTAAATCACAGCAAATACACTTTCCATTTTCACTGTGCTCTCCTGATCCCACTGCACTCCAGTGAAACTGCTCAAGGCAATATACAGATCACAACATGTCCCTAAAAGCAGTATAGTAAGCATGAGCGATCTAATTTATCATTGCATTTGGTTCCCAACAGCAGCAGCATATTAATGAGACGTCAATGCAAGTATCTATATTTCTACACTCAACCATTCTGCTTTGATGTACTCCTAGGGTATAAGGATGCATCAGCTACTGGCCTTTCCCCTCCAGATAGTGAGCCTTAATACACATCTTTTCATACAGGGCATGTCATTAGCTTCCTGAAATCTGTGGAATGTGGAGCAGAGACAGGCAACAGTTCATTACAATTTCGTTGATAGGTGGGAGGTCTTGGTAGATGCAGCCTGAAATGTTGGAGTACGGAAGTACAGGAAGGAAGAAAGTAGATCATATGTCACCAGTGTGAGGGTAATTGTGGTATAGTTTCCAAGAGAAAGCCTATCATCTGTCAACCACACTTTTTGTGAATAGCTGAAGTAAATATGACGTCCTGATGGGTAAGTCTTATAATAGTGGAACATTAAAGGTAATGGTGGTAAATTATTCCGATTTGTTAAGAATGAAGTAAAACATTTAGTTAGTCCAACACAACTTGAAAGAGATGGACATGGAAGAAATCCTACATGAGAGCAAAGCCTAAGACACCAAGACCAATGGTAAGTGCCGCCGGATAATAAAAACAGCATTATCGCAGCCAACACGTCAAAGCTTTCCTCTAGTCCATGTGGAAGATTGTTTTTTGAAAGAAAGCACCCGATAAAGAATAAAAGGACTGATATATAAAACCTCACTCTGTACCTGGGGTGGACAAACACCTGATCAAATGAAAATATATTATGTCTGTTTCATTATACTAAACTAATAATACTAATGAGCCTAGAGTGATGTCTATAGGACAATAAGATTGAGTAAAGAAAAATCACGAGAGGCAGGTCACTTGCCAACTTTGTTGGAAGGAGAGCCTAAAGAGGTGATGATCAACTTCCGGTCTCACCATTCAGATGAGTCATGACACAGACTTCACCTCTTGAGCATCACCTCGCGAGGACTCTTTAACCCCTTCGCTGCTAGGCCTTTTCCCCCCCTGTGCTAAGCCTTTTTTTGGCTATTTGGGGTAGTTCGCGCTTAGGCCCCTGTAACTTTTTGACCACATAAGGTATCCACGCCAAATTTGCGTTCTTTTTTTTTAACATCATGGGGATTGTAAAGGTACCCAGGATTTGTGGATTCCCCTGGAGGGGACCCAGAAATTAGCCAAAATACAGCAAAAGTTTGTTTTTTTGGGGAAAAATGCGAAGAAAGGGCTACAGATGAAAGCATCTTGTTTTTCCCTGCAAATGGCATCAAAAAGGGGTTGTGGTGCTGAAATCACCATCTTCCCAGCTTTCAGGGACAAGCAGACTTTTGTCAGAAAACCAACTTTTTTACACAGTTTTGGCATTTTTCTGGGACATAGCCTATTTTTGCTATTTTTTGTGCTTTCAACCTCCTTCCAGTTAATGGTAGAAATGGGTATGAAACCAATAATGGATCCTGGACAGCCATACATTTCTGAAAAGTAGACAAAATTCTGAATTCAGCAAGGGGTCATTTGTGTAGATCCTTAAAGTTTTCCTTATAGAAACTAACAGTTAAATAAAGGAAAAATTGAAAATTAGTTGAAAAAAACAGCCATTTGTGTCAACATTTTCACCTGTAACTTCTTCTAATTATGACAGCTATTTGAAAGCAATATACCGTTATATCCGCTGGACCTTTCTGGTTGTGGGGATATATAGGACTTGTAGGTTCACCAAGAACCTGACGAACCCAGAGCCAATAACTGAGCAGCATCTTGCAATGGTTTTTTATTATGTACCGGGTATATAGCAATTATTTTGGGAAAATGTATACATGGAAAAATTGTTATGAAAGACACCTATGTATTTCTGAATTGGGAACAAAATGTAGATTTTAGAAACAGTAGATATTTGCACATTTCCAAAATTGGGAGTACCCATACTAGCATGAGAATTATAGGTCATTTTTACAAATGACTTATTTTTTACACATTGTCTTTCATTTGGAAGGCAGAAATGCATCGAAAGTCAATAGGTAATAACAGTTGCTCTACAATTCTGTGTTACCCTAAGTCTCCCGATAAAAATGGTACCTCACTTGTGTGGGTAGGCCTTGTGCCCACAACAGGAAATGGCTCAAAATGCAACGTGGACGTACCACATTTTCACAATGAAAAATTACCCTTTTTTTGCAAAGTGCCTAGCTGTAGTTTTTGAACACTAGCTCTGCGGGCACTTAGGGAAACCTAGCAAACCTATACATTTTTGAAAAGTAGACACCCAGGGGAATCCAGGATGGGGTGACTTGACTGGCTCTCACCAGGTTCTGTTACCCAGAATCCCTTGCTAACCTAAAAAATTGGCAAAAAAACCACATTTTCCTCACTTTTCTGGGGTGGAAAGTTCTGGAATCTGCGTGGATCCACAAAATTCCACCCACCCCGCATTCCCCAAAGTCTTCCTAAAACAATGGTACCTCACTTGTGTGGGTAGGCCTAGTGCCCGCGACAGGAAGCAGCGCAAAACGCAACGTGGACACACCACATTTTCACAGTGAAAAATGACCCTTTTGTTGCAAAGTGCCTAGCTGTAGTTTTTGAACCCTAGCTCTGCCGGCACCTAGGGAAACCTAGCAAACCTATACATTTTTGAAAAGTAGACACCCAGGGGAATCCAGGATGGGGTGACTTGACTGGCTCTCACCAGGTTCTGTTACCCAGAATCCCTTGCTAACCTAAAAAATTGGCAAAAAAAACACATTTTCCTCACTTTTCTGGGGTGGAAAGTTCTGGAATCTGCGTGGATCCACAAAATTCCACCCACCCCGCGTTCCCCAAAGTCTTCCTAAAAAAATGGTACCTCACTTGTGTGGGTAGGCCTAGTGCCCGCGACAGGAAGCAGCGCAAAACGCAATGTGGATGCACCACATTTTCACAGTGAAAATGACCCTTTTTTTGCAAAGTGCCTAGCTGTAGTTTTTGAACCCTAGCTCTGCCGGCACTTAGGGAAACCTAGTAAACCTATACATTTTTGAAAAGTAGACACCCAGGGGAATCCAGGATGGGGTGACTTGACTGGCTCTCACCAGGTTCTGTTACCCAGAATCCCTTGCAAACCTAACAAATTGGCAAAAAAAACACATTTTCCTCACTTTTCTGTGGTGGAAAGTTCTGGAATCTGCGTGGATCCGCAAAATTCCACCCACCCCGCGTTTCCCAAGGTCTTCCAAAAAAAATGGTACCTCACTTGTGTGGGTAGGCTTAGTGCCCGCGACAGGAAGCAGCGCAAAACGCAATGTGGACTCACCACATTTTCACAGTGAAAAATGACCCTTTTTTTGCAAAGTGCCTAGCTGTAGTTTTTGAACCCTAGCTCTATCGGCACTTAGGTAAACCTAGCAAACCTATACAGTTTTGAAAAGTAGACACCCAGGGGAATCCAGGATGGGGTGACTTGACTGGCTCTCACCAGGTTCTGTTACACAGACTCCCTTGCAAACCTAAAAAATTGGCAAAAAAAACACATTTTCCTCACTTTTCTGTGGTGGAAAGTTCTGGAATCTGCGTGGATCCACAAAATTCTACCCACCCCACGTTCCCCAAGGTCTTCCGAAAAAAATGGTACCTCACTTGTGTGGGTAGGCCTAGTGCCCGCGACAGGAAGCAGCGCAAAACGCAATGTGGACGCACCACATTTTCACAGTGAAAAATGACCCTTTTTTTGCAAAGTGCCTAGCTGTAGTTTTTGAACCCTAGCTCTGCCGGCACTTAGGGAAACCTAGAAAACCTATACATTTTTGAAAAGTAGACACCCAGGGGAATCCAGGATGGGGTGACTTGACTGGCTCTCACCAGGTTCTGTTACCCAGAATCCCTTGCAAATCTAAAATATTGGCACAAATACCACATTTTCCTCACTTTTCAGTGGTGGAAAGTTCTGGAATCTGCGTGGATCCACAAAATTCCACCCAACCCGCGTTCCCCAAGGTCTTCTGAAAAAAATGGTACCTCACTTGTGTGGGTAGGCCTAGTGCCCGCGACAGGAAGCAGCGCAAAACGCAACGTGGACGCTCCACATTTTCACAGTGAAAAATGACCCTTTTTTTGCAAAGTGCCTAGCTGCAGTTTTTGAACCCTAGCTCTGCCGGCACTTAGGGAAACCTAGCAAACCTATACATTTTTGAAAAGTAGACACCCAGGGGAATCCAGGATGTGGTGACTTGACTGGCTCTCACCAGGTTCTGTTACCCAGAATCCCTTGCAAACCTAAAAAATTGGCAAACAAAACACATGTTCCTCACTTTTCTGTGGTGGAAAGTTCTGGAATCTGCATGGATCCACAAAATTCCACCCACCCCGCGTTCCCCAAGGTCTTCCAAAAAAAATGGTACCTCACTTGTGTGGGTAGGCCTAGTGCCCGCGACAGGAAGCAGCGCAAAACGCAACGTGAACACACCACATTTTCACAGTGAAAAATGACCATTTTTTTGCGGAGTGCCTAGCTGTAGTTTTTGAACCCTAGCTCTGCCGGCACCTAGGAAAACCTACCAAACCCACACATTTCTGAAAAGTAGACACCCGGGGGATTCCAGGGAGGTATGGCTTGAGTGGATCCCCCAACGTTTTCTTACCCAGAATCCCCTGCAAACCTGACATTTTGCTGAAAAAATCCCTTTTTTCACACATTTTCGTGTGGTAAATTTGTGGCATCACCGGGCTGACACAAATTTCCTACCACCCAGCGTTCCCCTAGGTCTCCCGATAAAAATGGTGCCTCACTCGGGTGGGAGGACCAAGTACCCGCGACAGGCAAGGGCCCACAACGTATTGAGGCGACCTCAAAATGGACTATCACAAAACGACCTGGTTTTGCAAGGGGGGTCCCATGACGTTTTGGCCCGGGGCTCGGCGGCCACCTAGGAAACCTACCAAACCCACACATTTCTGAAAAGTAGACACTCGGGGATTCCAGGGAGGTATGGCTTGCATGGATCCCCCAACGTTTCTTACCCAGAATCCCCTGCAAACCTGACATTTTGCTGAAAAATCCTTTTTTCACACATTTTGTGTGGTAAAGTTGTGACATCACCGGGCTGACACAAATTTCCTACCACCCAGCGTTCCCCCCGGTCTCCCGATAAAAATGGTGCCTCACTCGGGTGGGAGGCCCAAGTACCCACGACAGGCAAAGGCCCAAAACATTTTGTGATAGGCAATTTTGATGTCGCCTCAATACGTTGTGGGCCCTTGCCTGTCGCGGGTACTTGGGCCTCCCACACAAGTGAGGCACCATTTTAATTGGTAGACCTGGGGGAACGCTGGGTGGTAGGAAATGTGTGTCAGCCCGGTGATGCCACAACTTTACCACACAAAAATGTGTGAAAAAAGTGATTTTTTCAGCAAAATATCCAGGTTTGCAGGGGATTTTGGGTAAGAAAACGTTGGGGGATCCACGCAAGCCATACCTCCCTGGAATCCCCAGGGTGTCTACTTTTCAGAAATGTGTGGGTTTGGTAGGTTTCCTAGGTGGCCGCCGAGCTCCGGGCCAAAACGTAATGGGACCCCCTTGCAAAACCAGGTCGTTTTGTGATAGGCCATTTTGAGGTCGCCTCAATACGTTGTGGGCCCTTGCCTGTCGCGGGTACTTGGGCCTCCCACCCGAGTGAGGCACCATTTTTATCGGGAGACCTGGGGAACGCTGGGTGGCAGGAAATTTGTGTCAGCCCGGTGATGCCACAACTTACCACACAAAAATGTGTGAAAGAAGTGATTTTTCAGCAAAATATCAGGTTTGCAGGGATTCTGGGTAAGAAAACGTTGGGGGATCCATGCAAGCCATACCTCCCTGGAATCCCCGGGTGTCTACTTTTCAGAAATGTGTGGGTTTGGTAGGTTTCCCTAGGTGGCCGCTGAGCCCCGGGCCAAAACGTCATGGGACCCCCTTGCAAAACCAGGTCGTTTTGTGATAGGCCATTTTGAGGTCGCCTCAATACGTTGTGGGCCCTTGCCTGTCGCGGGTACTTGGGCCTCCCACCCGAGTGAGGCACCATTTTTATCGGGAGACCTGGGGGGACGCTGGGTGGTAGGAAATTTGTGTCTGCCCCGTGATGCCACAACTTTGCCACACAAAAATGTGTGAAAAAAGTGATTTTTTTCAGCAAAATATCAGGTTTGCAGGGGATTCTGGGTAAGAAAACGTTGGGGGATCCACGCAAGCCATACCTCCCTGGAATCCCCCGGGTGTCTACTTTTCAGAAATGTGTGGGTTTGGTAGGTTTCCCTAGGTGGCCGCCGAGCCCCAGGCCAAAACGTCATGGGACCCCCCTTGCAAAACCAGGTCGTTTTGTGATAGGCAATTTTGAGGTCGCCTCAATACGTTGTGGGCCCTTGCCTGTCGCAGGTACTTGGGCCTCCCACCCGAGTGAGGCACCATTTTTATCGGGAGACCTGGGGGAACGCTGGGTGGTAGGAAATTTGTGTCAGCCCCGTGATGCCACAACTTTACCACACAAAAATGTGTGAAAAAAGTGATTTTTTCAGCCAAATTTCAGGTTTGCAGGGGATTCTGGGTAAGAAAACGTTGGGAGATCCACGCAAGCCATACCTCTCTGGAATCCCCCTGGTGTCTACTTTTCAGAAATGTGTGGGTTTGGTAGGTTTCCCTAGGTGACCGCCGAGCCCCGGGCCAAAACCCAGGTGACCCCCCTTGCAAAACCAGGTCGTTTTGAGATAATGTGTTGTTTATTTCTGCAGCATGAAAATTTTGGCACAATATTGCAAGGAAAATGTGACAGACATTTTGAGGTTTGCAGGACATTGTGGGTAACATAACTTGTTGGGATCCACAAGAGAGATATCACCATGTACTCCCATGGGTGTTTCGTTTACGACAATATCTACAGTTGGAAGGTTATTCTTAGATGGAATGTACACCTTGGCAGACAGACTAAAAAGACAAAGATTACTGCACAGCCATCTATTCCTCAAGCACACACACATACTGGTTGGATTTGGCACGAGGGCAAGTGATGGTTCAGTATATACAATTTTATTAACAAGAGAATTCACAAAAATGAAATGGACTGTCAATAATTGAAAGGACAAAAAACTGAACCAGTGACTCGCAGCTCGTGAGCTGTAAAGCCACGTCAAGGCCCCAACCGCTTTACAGGCCATTCACACACCTTTCATACGTGATACACACAAGACCATTCACACCACCAGGCACGAAACAAGCACATTACAACATTCACAAAAAGGGACAAGGTACACCCTGCTTGAGAAAGACAAAAATAAAATATTACTGCACAGCCATCTAATCCTCAAGCACACACACATACTGGTTGGATTTGGCACGAGGGTGAGTGATGGTTCAGTATATACAATTGTATTAACAAGTGATTTCACAGAAATGAAATGCACTGTTAATAATTGAAAGGACGAGAAACTGAACCATTGACTCACAGCTCGTGAGCTGTAAAGCCACGACAAGGCACCAACCTCTTTACAGGCCATTCATACACCTTTCATACGTGTGACACATACAAAACCATTCATACCGCCAGCCGCGGGCCCATCACATTACAACACTCACACCAGCAGACAGCGCCATTCAAGGGCCCATCACTTTCACACGCCCACATTCCTAACACAGCAACCACACAAGCTGATGTATTGCGTGGAGTGTCGCTCGGCTAGCAGTGTGTGTAGTGACCAGCAGCAAGTCACTACTCACACACCGCCAGCCGAGCGCCAGTCCACGCACACCGCCAGCCAAGCGCCAGTCCACGCACACCGCCAGCCAAGCGCCACTCCACGCACACCGCCAGCCAAGCGCCACTCCACGCACACCGCCAGCCAAGCGCCACTCCACGCACACCGCCAGCCAAGAGCCACTCCACGCACACCGCCAGCCAAGAGCCACTCCACGTACACCGCCAGCCAAGCGCCACTCCACGCACACCGCCAGCCAAGCACCAGCCTACACACACCACCATCACATTTAGGATTTTTTATACAAAAAGAAAACACAAACAAATTGCAATTAGATACAAATCTACTAACACAAAATCTGAAACTAAATACATTGCACTAATGCCAACCTTGAAACAGAACAACAATTCTTAAACATTACAGACCAGGCAGTTCACTTTACCACTCATGGTTGCTCCCAATAATTCTTTTGCTTGTGGTACGCTCTATAACAAGCAGGCACACACAGCCCAGGGTTAGAAGGACACTCAGGGCAGTACATACGAGTCTCCTTCCGCGTACCTCTTCGCCAACAGACTCTACATCTCCTAGTGGGAAAGTCTTTTGAGGATGTAGGAGGAATGTGATCAGGAAAGTGGCGATCTTTCAATCGAGCCACATCCTCCACCACTCCAACTCTAGGAACACTTGCCTGTTCCACAACAACAAGGCTGCCTATGACAGACTGCTGAAACTGAACAAAAGTCAACTTTGACTCAGGAGAACACTCCTTGAACACAACAAAAGCATTGAAAGTTGCTAAATTGAAGAGATGGATGGCCAACGTCTTATACCAAATGTAAGCCTTACGAATAGCAGTGTAAGGTTCCAACCTCTGATCTACTTTATCGACACCACCCATGTGCTTATTGTAGTCTAAAATGCACACAGGTTTGCGCACTTCAGCAATCTGACCCCAAACAGCCACAGGTGAAGTACTCTCATCATGGATGGTAGTCAGCATGTACACATCCCTCCTGTCCACAAATTTCACAGCTAGTAGTTCATCACTACGCAAGGAACTGCACTGTCCCCTCTGAAGTTTTTGCAAACAAGCTCTTTTGGATAACCTTTACGGTTAGAGCGGATTGTGCCACAAGCAAAAGTGTCCACTTTGAACAATTCCTTAAACAATTGCACAGCAGTGTAGAAGTTATCAAGGTACAAATGGTGGCCTCTGTTAAACAGTCCTCTAGCAAGATCCCACACAATTTTCTCTGAAACTCCAAAAGTGGACGGACAACCAGGGGGTCAATAGTGGAATCCCTACCAGTGTACACAGGGAAATTAAAAACATATCCTGTCCTACTCTCAGACAACATATACAGCTTAATTCCATAGCATGCCCTCTTGCTAGGAATGTACTGCCCTAAAACCAAACGGCCCTTGAACAGGACCAAAGACTCATCAATAGATATTTCTTTCCCTGGAGTATAGATCTCTGAAAATCGATCTACAAAGTGATCAAGAACAGGCCGAATCTTAAAAAGACGGTCACATTCAGGGTGATCTCGTGGCAACGCCAAAGCATTATCAACAAAATGCAGCATCCGAAGCAAAAGTAAATACCGATCACGAGTCATAACTGCAGGAAATATGGCCGTTTCCATCAAGGGACTGGTAGACCAATATGAACCCATGGACGGCTTCCTTATCAAACCCATCAAAAAAGTCAAACCCAAAAACTTCTTCATCTCTTCCAGATTTGTGGGACTCCACCGGGTAGCTCTAGAGTGGGGCCTAAGTCTGGCACTGTTGTCCCTCAAAAACTGTTCAGCATACAAATTAGTCTTCTCAACAATCTCACCCAAAAATACATCTTCCATAAACAACTGAAAATACTGTATAGGCAAATAATGTTCACAATCCACTCTACACCCTGCATAACCACTAAAGGCAGGCAACACTGCACCATGTTTGGATCAACCCAGAGTCCAGCACTTCCAGTAGGAAGCCTAGCAGCCCCAGGCTGCAATCCAGATGCCTCTTGCACCATCGGCACAGTAGTATCCTCCTCTAAAACAGGCACTTCATCCGCACTGAGAGTAGATTCATCCACACCGAGAGTAGCTTCATCTGCACTGAGAGTACCTTCATCATCCGATGATTCCATGTGGAGAGAAAACTCACTGCCTGAATCTTCCCCTCCCTCCTCTCCCTCAGACGCACTGTCAGTCTCATAATCCTGCTCAGAGGAAGATTCAAGAAGCAAACCAACCACCTGCTGAGCAGTCATTCTACGGCTAGCCATAATGCTTACTAATAAAGGTTACTTGTCAAACAAGTCAACAACAACAAACCCTTTGTAAAAAAAGAAATAAACAAAATGTAGCTTTATCACAAAGACCTATATACTCCAACACTATACCACTCACGTGACAGAAGCAGCTAGACTCACCACCACCTACTCTGCACAGACACAGTGAAGATCAACAATATCCCACTAAAAAGAAGAAACAAAAAATTACACATAAGACAATGCAAAACACATCGCAAAGAATTTCATGCTCTGAACACTAACAAATATGCTGCCATTATGACACCACTTACAAAAAAAGTCATTCATGCATGACAATAATACTCATTTGGAGTAAACAACAAAAATATTTTTCTTACCAAATAAATGCAATTACGCAAAACTGCAGAACAACCACTGCTGAAACCGCAAACAGGAATCAAAAGCTTTACACTAGAATAAAAAGGAGAAAAAAAACATTACAATCACATATGCAAATAATGCACCAGTCCACACACAATCCACCAGCCAAGCTAAGGGGTAGGTGGGCTGAAGAGTATAAATAAAATATTCACCCCCGTAAAAGGGGAGCAACCCTTGCCCTTGAGGCCACTCCCCAACACAAAAATTAAAAAAACCCTAGTGTCTAGTGGCTTCTGCCCTCCTTGGGGGCAGATGGGCCTAAAAACATACTGCTATTCTGCCACCCAAAGAGGGCAGAAATGGCCACAATCATCCTCCCATAAAGGGGAGCGACCCTTGTCCAAGGGGCCGCTCCCCAACATAAAAAACCCTGGTGGCCTAGTGGACCTACAAAAAAACAAATCAGCCGATCTGCCCCTCGGGGTGGCAGAAACGGCCAAATTAGTGCTCCCCAAAGGGGAGCAACCCTTGCCCAAGGGGCCACTCCCCAAAAACAAATCCCTGGTGGTCTAGTGGGCCAAATATAAAAAAAATGGCGACATCTGCCCCCCCCCATGGGGGCAGACAGCCACAAACAATGCCCCCAAGGGGGAGTGACCCTTGCCCAAGGGGTCACTCTCCACAAATAAATCCCTGGTGAACTAGTGGGCACTATATCAATTATTATTTGGCCGATCTTCCCCCCCACATGGGGGCAGACAGCCACAAACAATGCCCCCAAAGGGGAGTGACCCTTGCCCAAGGGGCCACTCCCCACCGTTTCTCCCTGGTGGTCTAGTGGGCTAAAGCGGGAAAAACTGCCCCCCCCCAGGGGGGCAGACCACCAAAACATATGGCCCCCAAAAGGGGAGCGACCCTTGCCCAAGGGGCCGCTCCCCCAAACAGTATTTCCATTTTGAATAAAAAATAAAAAAAATTCCCTGGTGTCTAGTGGGCATTCCTGCTGCACGATCGCATGATCGTGCAGCAGGACTGCACAAAAGAGGCATCGGGGAAAGGAAAACCCTTTCCTTTCCCTCGATGCCTCTTTTGTCTAAAACCCCCCCTCCCCGGAGCCAAAACTCACCTTAATTCCCCGACGCGCTGGAAGCAAATGGCTTCCAGCGCATCGGGGAAGAAAGGGAAACCCCCAATGACGTCAGCGCGCCTCGCGCGCTGATGTCATTGATGACGTGTGCGGGGGCGGGGGAGGCAGGGGAAGGGCTTCCCCTGCCTTCCCCCCAAAAAATACCACGATCGGATTCCCATGGGGGGAGCGCCAGCGCTTCCCCCGTGGGTGGGTCCCATGACGAGCTGGACTCGTCATGAGCACATGCCCACTGTGTGCAATGACGAGTCCAGCTCGTCATAGGCACCGAAGGGGTTAATGGAAAGGGGCACGCTGGCAAAGTAAGTGGAGAAAATTGCGTATTTAAACATAAATATTATGCTTACTTGACATTCTAGGAAAGAAAACGTACAGGTACTCATGTAGGACACCCTTCCTCCTCCGGATTCCCCTAGGACTCTAGTTTTCAGAAAAACCCCGGGTTCCATAGTTGCCCCTTGATCCTGGGTCCAAATGCAGTAGCAAATCTCTGAGAAAAGTGAGAAGAAATTGGGTGTTTTGGGGGTTGCATGTGTTTATATCTTCACAATTTATTATTTCGGTATTAATCTTCAGAGATTACACTTATTTATTTTGATCTGGTTTTGTAACAACATCAGATGAATTAAATCGCCTTCATTCAATGTTGATTTTTGTTTGCCTGTAGATGACAATATTGCACCATCTTCAAACATATTTTTTTGCTTTAAGAGTACCTTTTGTTTTATAAACGTAAGCATATTTATTGTTTTTTAATTTGGAGACCACCGTAAACATCCTTTTTCTTTATTTGCTGAGAATTAATTTGATTCATGCTTTATGTGCCTCCCTTTTGATTTGTTTCTCATCTGTTACTCTTTACATTATTTATTTCATTATTCCTTAATCCTATGTAATGTTTGTCCTTCTCGATATTTTTTGTTGCTTTGATTTAATTACCATTTTTAGGCATGTTTATGATGTTTGCAGTGCTTCCCGGGTATGAAGACTGCCATGAATCCAATCAAGCTACACCCCCGATTTACTCTGGAACTCTAGTTTTCATTGAAGCCCTTGGCTGATTGGTTTCCCTGGGGGGCAGTCTACCCAAGGCCCAAATACCGCATAAACCCACATCCCAACAATCAATGTAAATTCAATCTAGAATTCAAGATGTTTTCACAGTGCGTATTTGGACATTTTCTAACCCTGGGTGATAGGCTTCCGCACACACACAAGTGGAGTAACATTTTTATGAGCTGAAGAATTGCAATGCTGGGTGGGGGGAAATTTATAATGTTTTGCAGAGTCTGGAACTTTGTTTCACAGAGATATGTGGAAGCTCTGTAATTTCACCTAAAGTTTGATTGGTTGGGAGCACTGGATGAAAAAAGTGGTAGAGGCCTCCATGCAAGCCACACTACTCTAGGTTCTCACAGGTGTCTAGTCTTCAGAAATGTCTGGGATCACAGGGTTTCCCTTACTGCCTGCCAATTCTGGGCTCAAATATTACAGCTACCCACATCCCAAGTATCGATGTAAGTTCAAAGCAAAATTCTTGACATTTCCGTTATGTGTTTCTGGGCCATTTTCTGTCACTAGAGATAGGCTCACCCACACAAGTGGAGTACTGTTTTTATCGGGAGAAGTTGGGAATGCTGGGTGGTAGGACTTTACTCATTCCTCACAGATTCTGGAGCTTCTGCTCACAATGTGTAAGGAAATCGTATGTCTGTATGGAGGTCTTAATGTTGTATTTCTATAGCATAAACCTAAACAAAAGGCAAATGAGTTCCCTAAAAGGCCAAAGACAAGCATAAAGTAAACAAGTAAAAGTAGAGGTAGCTGGTTTGTAGGACTGGTAATGCATTGTGATGTGGTGTTCTTTAAACAGGTACGTCTTTAACTCCTACCTAAATTGGAGCAGCGTTGGAGTGGTCCTGATGGATAAGGGCATGTTGCTCCGGATCATGGGTGCATATTTGGAAAATAAACATTTTATGATTTCATCCAAAGTTTGATGTGTGCATTCCATCCTGGATAGGAAAGAGTAGTGGTATGCACGCAAGCCGCACCACTGTGGACTCTCTCTGATGTATAGTTTTCAAAAAAGTCTGATGATGGTAGAATTTCCTGGGTAGTAGTAGCAGACCCCGATATCAAATACAACAGTTAAACATATCCCCAAAAAATTCTTTTTGAAATGAACGATTGAAGCTTTTATTTGGGCTTTTCCAGTTTTTATTGGAGAATTTTAGGAATGCTGGGGGGCAGGATATTTCCTGTTAACCACAGTGTGTATTTTTTCTTCACATATATGAGTAAATTCTATTTTTGGAGCATGGTTTGATGTTTGCATGGTAATATGGGAAAGAAGAGTGGTGGGGTTCATGAAATCCACACTACCCTGAACTCCCTAGAACCTCTGGATTTCAGAATGCTTGGAGTTAGGTCTCTTTCAGTGCAGGCAGACTCGAGGCCCAAATACGGTAGTCAATCACCACCACAAAAATCTATTTCATCAATCTGGCTATCTCTCTTTTTTAAAGTGGTTGGATTTTTGGTCCTTTGAACCATGTGATAAACCCAACCACACGTGAGGATACCATTTTTTATTAGATGGTGTGTGGGGAATGTAGAATTGTGGGACAGTTGTTATTATATATTGAATGTCCCTTAATTTATGGCTTCTAATTGTAAGTCAGTGTGCACTAAATGTACGTTTAAAAAAATTGAATAGTCTTCAGAATAACCTGCCATTTTGGGCAAATGTGGAGTGTTACATATAATCCCTATTCCTAAACTCAGTTTTATGGGTAGATTTCAAAAAGGCCTACCGTACCTTCATACCCGTATCCATTCATAAAGGTACACAATGAATTTTTTTTCTGTGTGAATTTTTTTTCTGTGTGTATCACAGGGTTTTGGACAACTGACAAACACTGTGTATCTCTACTACAGGAAGAGCCTGACCTATGTAATGATATATTACTTGCTGATGAGTAGCTCTCTCAATGTGAGAGAGCGACTTCAAGTAGGGAGGGGGACGGCATGGTATGTATGTACGTTAGTTAGAGTCATTTATTATAACGCACGACTCGCACCCTAAGGTGTATCTTGGCTCTTGCCAACCATAAAGGCAAGTGCAAATAGAGATTAAAACAACCATGTTTTTAGGAGTTTTTTAAATGTACAGAAGTCATGATATCCTGATTTGCAGGGGGAGTTTGTTCCAATGGAGAGGAGCAAGATGAGCAAAGGATCTGCCACCCCATCTGGATGTACGGATACGATGGTGTTTTAATAAGGCCTGACTTGAGGTTCGCAGCAGACGTGAGGGCTGGTCTAACATACAGATAGAAGGGAAGACCCTTAGTGCCTTATGAGTCAGACAGCATAGTTTATAAATAACACGCTTCCTAATAGGTGGCCAGTGCAGGTCTTGCAGCATAGGAACTGAAGTGGAACAGGAAGGTAGGTTACATGTTAAACGAGCTGCAGTATTCTGCATCACCTGGAGCTTAGTCAGCAATTAATCATTTGCTGCTACTAGGAGTGCATTCCCATAGTCCAAGTGACTGGTAATCAGTGTCTGGACTAGGGTTTTTCTTGAACAGAAGGGAGCAATGGGAAAAATGTCTTCAGAAGTCGTAAGGTGGCGCAATACAAGTGCCACAGATTGCATTGGTATGGTCCTTCATGGACAGTGTCTGATCCAGCTGGATGCCAAGATTTTTAACAACTTGTTTTAGAAAATGGGCAGGACATAATTCAGCAGGCCACCAGTCCAGTGACCACACCTCCTGAGCCTTGCCAAACAACACTATCTCAGTTTTTTCACTGTTTAATTGGAGACAATTGTTAGATATCCACCCAGCAATTTTCCTCATCCAATCCCGGAAGCGTGTCTTGACCATATCTGTAGGCTGCCCCAGAGTGATGACTAATTGGGTGTCATCAGCGTAAGACATAATCTCAAAACTGCTGGATCTAGCTATCTGCGCGTGCAGGGCCATATAGACATTAAACAATGTCGGGCTCAGAGAAGAACCCTGCGGGACTCCTCTATCAACCCGCATCTTGCGGGAGCTAAAAGAGTCAATAAAGATGGTTTGGGTCCAATTACTGAGAAAATCCCTGAGCCAGTTTAGTGCTCTGCCCTGTATAACCACATCGTGCAATCTGCGGATTAGGATTGAATGGGAGACTATGTCAAACACAGCTGACTGATCAAGCAATACCAGCATTACAAAAATACCTGCATTCAGTGACAGTCTGATGGTATCTGAGATGGCCACTAGTGCGGTTTCCGTACTGTGCATTGCTCTAAAACCTGATTGTGAGGGGACTAGGATCTTGTTTTCTTGCAGATAAGCAGACAATTGTATGTTTATATGTCGTTCTAGACACTTACCGAGAAGAGGAAGCAAAGAGATAGGGCGATAGTTGGAAAGGATATTGGGATTGGCATTAGGTTTTTTCAGTATTGGGGACACCAAGGCAGACTTCCATTCACCTGGAAATGAGGCAGAGTCAAGAGAGAGATTTAAGAGTTTAGTGACCATTGGTGCAACAAAATGGGCTAAGGAGCCCATAACCTTAGAAGGACAGGTACCCTGTGGAGAGCCAGTTTTATCACTGATCAGCATCGCTTGCACCTGCTGCAACGAGCAGTGCTAAAATGCCTCTAATAGCAGGGAACTAGTTGATAAATGCAAACTAAGATCTAAGTAAGAACTCTGTTGATCCAGGGTAGCAGGATAATTATCATAAATTATTTTAATCTTATCTTCGAAAAAATCCGCTAAGGAGTCGCATTGCGATTGAGAGACAGGGATAGAAGGATTACAGGCATTTGGCTTCACAAATTCATTCAATGTTTTAAAAAGTTCCTTCATGGAGTTCCCTACCTGAGTTATTTTATCTGTGATATAAAGTTTACATGCTGCCCTAATATGTTTGTGGTAATTTTTTAATGACTTCCTGTGAGTTTCTTTGTCTGAATGGCATTTTGTCATGCGCCACCTGCATTCTAGGCGTTTGGATTTGGATTTTTCCTGACTCAATTCGTCAGAATACCAGGGGGCCTGACCTCTAGTTGACAACTGGGATGTTTAAGTGGAGCAATTTTATCAAAGGTGCTGGTCAAAAGGCCATTACAAGCTCCTAAGGCCTGATTTATGTCACGGTGCAAAGAGGGCGTAAGAGTTTCAGGCAAAGCATTGGGAGTAACTGCTTTCCAGTTTCTTTGAATTCTACTAGTTTCCAGACCATGCTTCTTGGTTATCAAGTCACTAGGGATTAGAAACCCAGTCAAGTAGTGGTCGATCCATATTAAGGGCCGTGGAAGCTTGCCATTAATTTCATGAGTGTTAGAAATGGGATCTCTGGTTGGCTCAGGCTTGCGCCAAAGCCAGGCAGAGACCACCACTCTAGTCAGGGCGAGGGAGTTACACGCCGACGATAACCCCTGCTCACCCCCTTGGTAGCTTGGCACGAGCAGTCAGGCTTATCCCGGAGGCAATGTGTAAAGCGTTTGCGCGGCACCCTCACACAGCAGCAACACACTAGGCACACCACAAAAGGAACTCCACACAAGGTTATATAAAAAATAGCCTTTGTATTATCATAAATACCTTAGAAACATAATCACATAATATACAGTGCGCCAACTGGCACTAGGCAATATTCACAGGGGAATTATATACAGGACCAGGCCAATCGGGCCATGGTCAGAACCATCAGATCAGGTAAGTAAATGAAAATAATACATGTAGCGCACAACCAGTAATTACTGGTACAGGTAGGAACTTAGCACGAGATCCTGTAACCTACAAGATGGGACACCTACATCACATTAGGCATAAATCACATGAGGCAATAGGCCTCGTAAGCCTAAACACAGGGTTCCCCAATCGGGGGCACAACGCACTGACACTGGCCCCAGGCCAACTGGCCTCTTCACAGGGGCTCAAATGCCCAATGTCCAGAATGTCCGGGCTGGCTGCACAGGCAGCAAAAGCAAGGTGCGCAATTGCGCAAGCCTAAACGTGGCAGCTGCCGCTAACTGCGGGCAGCTGTGAAGAACTGTAGGCCCTGGCACTTCGGGGCCCTCTGGACCCCCACTGGGGCCCTGCAAACAATATGCCCCACGTTGCAGCTGCCCACTGTCAGGCGGGGCAGCTGTGGCAAGGAAACCGGCACTGGCACTAACGTGCCTCTCAGCCCCACTCCGGGACTTCTACAACAATGCCCCCAAAAGGAAATCAGCATGGGCACCTCAGGGCCCCACAGGAAAATGGCACTGGCACCACCGTGCCGCTGGGGAGCTCCCCTCTGGGACTCCTCCTGGTGCACTCGATCGGCACCTTAACCGTGCTCAAGAGACTTCAGCCCCACTCACCGGGGCTTTGTGCAGACTCCTCCTGTCTTCTTTCCGGCGGGGCAGGCACCGACAACGGGCCTCGTCTCTCTTCCGCCCCCGGCCCCTCCTCACCTGGTCAGGCGGTCTCTCTCTCTCCTCCGTGGCACCGGAGCGCGGGGTAGGCTCCCGTCGGCTTCCGGTTTCTTCCTCTTGGCAGTCCGGACTCTCCGCCCGGCACGGGAGCCCTGGTCACCGTCGGCCGGCCAGCAGCGTCGCGCTGCCTCTCTCTCCGTTTCCGGCGATTTTTGGGCGTTTGCCAGCGCGGGGTAGGCTCCCGCCTGGCTTCTATTCACCCGGTCCCCCTTCCTGGGACCGGGACTTTCTCCCGCCTTAGGCTGGACGCGGGGACGGCTTGGCGGCGTCTCGCGGAGGCGGGGTAGGCTCCCGTCCTCCTTCCTCAGCTCAGCTTCCTCTTTGGCCGCGCTGCAATTGGCCGGCCACTTAGCCCTGCCCACAACCAGGCAGTTTTGCCTGACTTCCGGGTCGCGCTGGCCGCGGCCCGGCGGCACCTGTTCTCGGCGGCTTCTCGGTGCGGGGTGGGCACCCGCCTGTAAATAAAACCAAAAGCGGGGTAGGCTCCCGCTGATAAACACACAACTGCGGGGTAGGCTCCCGCCTAAGCACGCCGCAATGCGGGGGAATCCCTACGTCGGGATTCCCTCAGACTCAATCACCGCTCAGCGCTGCAGGGCAAACAGGCTCCTCTCCCCTGGGAGCAAAATAAAAGCGCTCACGAGGCGCTAGGAGCCACAGCTCCAGCAGTGTCTCAATTAGGCCAAAAATAAAGGGTTCTTGGTGCTGGGTACACCTCAGCAGCACAGCCAGGCAGGCCAGCACGCAGGGACCCCCAGGAAACAGCAGCTGGGTCCCGCGGCGGTTCCTCCTGGCAGAGTGTCCCCTGCAAGTCAGCACAACAGAGCAGAACCTCTTCATGGGGTCACAGCCCCCTCTTTTATACACCCTTTTCCTTTGTCACATAGCACAGGGCTGGGGAAAAACCAGGTGCAACTGGTTTTGGGGGAGCTTTGGAGCACTTTGTTTTGCTCAGCTCCTCTCTCCTTTCACAGGACAGGCTAGGGACATCAGACGCACCACAGGGGGTGGAGCCAGCATTGTGGAGGGAAGGCACAGCCCTATTCAGGTCCCAGGTGCAACTCCTCCCTCCCATCTAGATGCAGATCTCCCTATTCAGCCCTGCGCTGACTCACCCTGCCCCTCCTGGAGCCACACACATCTCCCAGCCCCTGTCACTCACAAAGCCAGACATGCAATTCACATCAGGCAGGCAGACACAGAGCACACATAAATGCCAACCTCTAAAAGTGGCATTTCCACACCAGTCATAATAAATCTGCGCACACCATTGCGCAGCATTTATTCTCACGAGTTCGCACATACTAAACTCGCCCCTGCACTCCTCTCACACCAGGAATTACCATGGACACACATATTCCCCATGCATTCCTATGGGAGGGCAGGACAATCTCACCACATGCACTCAGCGTGCGCCCGCACTTTACACTGGGACACAGGGCTAAAGTGCGCAGAGGCCTAAAACCACCAACACTACACAGGGAAAAGGCTAGGAGACGAGCAAAAAGTTTAGGGGTGAACCTGCCAAAAGGGCCAAGTCCAACACAACCCCTTCCAGCCAAAACGCAGGGCAGACCAATCACCACCGTGATGGGCTTCCCTGCTTGGGGCGATAGAACACGGACGCGGGCCCGCAACTGCAGGGACACCCTCCTGTTCTACGCCACGGTGAACCCATGTGGTTCCTTCTAAAAAAGCTGTCCGGAGCAACTGGGCTACCCCACTGGTACTCCCTAGCTGTCCGCGGCCAGGACCAGGCCCTAGGCCATCCAGATGCCACTGGTCCTTGCCCATTCACAGAGTGGGGGTAGTAACCCCTGGCACATAGTAGCCATTCTCCACTCTTCCCCTCATCAGGGCAGGTCTAGACTGCCACTGATCCTCCAGCCTAGGGTCTGCACCCTCAGGCGGACCAGAAGTCACGGGTGAGGCTCTCCTCCCCTACCTCTCCTTCTAGTGTTCCGCCCTCTCCTCCTTGGAGAAGCACCCTCAGAACACAACTCTCCCACCAGTTCAGGACGTCTCTCCCACAACTGGTCTCCCAACCTAGGGTCTAACCCTTCAGGTTGCACCGGGGTCAGAGGCGAGGACTCCCTCCCTCTGCACCCCCTTCCAGAGTTCTGCACCCTCCCAACTGGAGCGGTACCCCTGGAAGATGAACCGGTCAGGACACTGGTTACAGATGTCCCTTCCTCCAGATCAGGCGGATCCTGAACCTGGCCTCCCAACCTTGGGGCTGAACCCCACGGCTGAGCATTTGCCTGGCACACCAGGACTTCCGGGGGCGCACTCAGCAGCCCCCCGAGGGTAACACATGACTCATGTGTTGCGTGACAGTCTGCGTGGCGCAGACCTCCCGACCCCTGTCCATCTGACAGTGCGCAGAGATCCCCCACGACAGAAGTGGTGTCACCATGGTCACTTCTAGGAGACTCAGCCCTTCTGGCTGGCCCCTGACCCACTGGTTCTTCCACTGGGGAACACATCCCCCTCTCACCCCTCAATCCGGACTTCTGTACCCTCCCAACTGGAGCGGCACTGCCAGACACCAGAACCACTGGAGCTCTATTTACAGACGCTCCAGGTTCTCCAGACACTAGGAGATCCTCCTCAAATGGACTAACAGGACAGCCTAGGCTCCCAACCTGGTGTTCCCTGAAGAAACCATCCAGGCTCTGAGACGGGGTTTCGGGCACCTGGGGACACTCAGTCCCACACTCACTCCTACTCCACTGAGACAGGACGTGAGCCCCTACACCCCTCCCACTACACTGGGACCTAGCTGGGCTACACTGAACCTCTTCCCCCATACAGGACGGGAAGATACCTGAGCCACTACTTTTGGGATCACTCCCCAATGCCTCTTCAGAACCTTGGGCCTCCACCCAGAGGTCTGCCTCACATGCAAACTCCCATAGATCAGAAAACCCACCCTCCAACAGGTGTTGGCGCAACCCCGGCAAACAACAACTGAGCAGGTGCTCTCTGATAACCAGATCGAACAGTCCTTCAAAATCCTGTTCCGTGTTAACCGTTACCCAATCAGCCAGTGCATCATTACATTCATCCGAAAAATCCACCCAAGACTGGTGAGACAGTTTCCTACTGCCCCTGAACTTCAACCTGTACTCCTCTTCTCTGGAACAAGGTACCATATTTTGGGAACTGGGACTTCCTGCACTGGACTGTATATTGCTGCCACCACTGGACTCCACCCTCACTGGGGAATCCAGAAAACTACAACTGCACTCAGGGGATAATCTACCCTCCCGAGCTAATTTCTCCCTGGCGAAGGCCCTCTCAGTCTCCGCCATCCTCTCCTGCGCTAAGACCCTCTCGGTCTCTAGCTTTTTCTCCTCCATACTCAGCTGCGCTATCTCCCTGGTATGCTCTAACCTGAGCTTCTCCAAAGCCAGCTGATTCTCCCTTTCTTCCCTCCTATCCACCCACTCCTCTGGGGACAGGAAAAGGGATGGGGCACTGCCCCCGACACTGGACCCAGCAAGGGACTCCCTATCTATGGGGTCCTCACTATCTACTGGCGTCCCTGTCCTGTCACTTTCTTCCTCCTCTTCAGACTCCTCAGGGCCCCCTCAGACCCACCACCCTCTTGGCGTGCGGCCAGGGCCCTCTTCTCCTCATTGCGCTCACAGTCCCATTCATCCTTTTGCCATTGGATCAGGTTGTCCCTCAGTTTTGACTGGGTGTCCGACCCACTCACTGCTATGTCTCTCTCCTTACAGAAGTCCACCAACTCCCCCATACTGTATCTAAAGAGACCACAAAAATCAAAAGCAGACTCCATTTTGGCAGGACGCTCAGGGACACGTGCAACACAGGAGACCTAGGTTTCTGAGCTGAAGCAAGAGTATACAATTTACAAATGACACTTTTAGGAGAAGAATTAAAACAAAACTCAGAACAATAATCCCCACACACGTGATTATCTAAATGTAGAGTTTGTAGTGCAACCAGTTGTCGCTGTGGTACTGCGCAAACGCAAGTCCAAATCCCCACCGCTGACAACCAATGTTAGAAATGGGATCTCTGGTTGGCTCAGGCTTGCGCCAAAGCCAGGCAGAGACCACCACTCTAGTCAGGGCGAGGGAGTTACACGCCGACGATAACCCCTGCTCACCCCCTTGGTAGCTTGGCACGAGCAGTCAGGCTTATCCCGGAGGCAATGTGTAAAGCGTTTGCGCGGCACCCTCACACAGCAGCAACACACTAGGCACACCACAAAAGGAACTCCACACAAGGTTATATAAAAAATAGCCTTTGTATTATCATAAATACCTTAGAAACATAATCACATAATATACAGTGCGCCAACTGGCACTAGGCAATATTCACAGGGGAATTATATACAGGACCAGGCCAATCGGGCCATGGTCAGAACCATCAGATCAGGTAAGTAAATGAAAATAATACATGTAGCGCACAACCAGTAATTACTGGTACAGGTAGGAACTTAGCACGAGATCCTGTAACCTACAAGATGGGACACCTACATCACATTAGGCATAAATCACATGAGGCAATAGGCCTCGTAAGCCTAAACACAGGGTTCCCCAATCGGGGGCACAACGCACTGACACTGGCCCCAGGCCAACTGGCCTCTTCACAGGGGCTCAAATGCCCAATGTCCAGAATGTCCGGGCTGGCTGCACAGGCAGCAAAAGCAAGGTGCGCAATTGCGCAAGCCTAAACGTGGCAGCTGCCGCTAACTGCGGGCAGCTGTGAAGAACTGTAGGCCCTGGCACTTCGGGGCCCTCTGGACCCCCACTGGGGCCCTGCAAACAATATGCCCCACGTTGCAGCTGCCCACTGTCAGGCGGGGCAGCTGTGGCAAGGAAACCGGCACTGGCACTAACGTGCCTCTCAGCCCCACTCCGGGACTTCTACAACAATGCCCCCAAAAAGGAAATCAGCATGGGCACCTCAGGGCCCCACAGGAAAATGGCACTGGCACCACCGTGCCGCTGGGGAGCTCCCCTCTGGGACTCCTCCTGGTGCACTCGATCGGCACCTTAACCGTGCTCAAGAGACTTCAGCCCCACTCACCGGGGCTTTGTGCAGACTCCTCCTGTCTTCTTTCCGGCGGGGCAGGCACCGACAACGGGCCTCGTCTCTCTTCCGCCCCCGGCCCCTCCTCACCTGGTCAGGCGGTCTCTCTCTCTCCTCCGTGGCACCGGAGCGCGGGGTAGGCTCCCGTCGGCTTCCGGTTTCTTCCTCTTGGCAGTCCGGACTCTCCGCCCGGCACGGGAGCCCTGGTCACCGTCGGCCGGCCAGCAGCGTCGCGCTGCCTCTCTCTCCGTTTCCGGCGATTTTTGGGCGTTTGCCAGCGCGGGGTAGGCTCCCGCCTGGCTTCTATTCACCCGGTCCCCCTTCCTGGGACCGGGACTTTCTCCCGCCTTAGGCTGGACGCGGGGACGGCTTGGCGGCGTCTCGCGGAGGCGGGGTAGGCTCCCGTCCTCCTTCCTCAGCTCAGCTTCCTCTTTGGCCGCGCTGCAATTGGCCGGCCACTTAGCCCTGCCCACAACCAGGCAGTTTTGCCTGACTTCCGGGTCGCGCTGGCCGCGGCCCGGCGGCACCTGTTCTCGGCGGCTTCTCGGTGCGGGGTGGGCACCCGCCTGTAAATAAAACCAAAAGCGGGGTAGGCTCCCGCTGATAAACACACAACTGCGGGGTAGGCTCCCGCCTAAGCACGCCGCAATGCGGGGGAATCCCTACGTCGGGATTCCCTCAGACTCAATCACCGCTCAGGGCAAACAGGCTCCTCTCCCCTGGGAGCAAAATAAAAGCGCTCACGAGGCGCTAGGAGCCACAGCTCCAGCAGTGTCTCAATTAGGCCAAAAATAAAGGGTTCTTGGTGCTGGGTACACCTCAGCAGCACAGCCAGGCAGGCCAGCACGCAGGGACCCCCAGGAAACAGCAGCTGGGTCCCGCGGCGGTTCCTCCTGGCAGAGTGTCCCCTGCAAGTCAGCACAACAGAGCAGAACCTCTTCATGGGGTCACAGCCCCCTCTTTTATACACCCTTTTCCTTTGTCACATAGCACAGGGCTGGGGAAAAACCAGGTGCAACTGGTTTTGGGGGAGCTTTGGAGCACTTTGTTTTGCTCAGCTCCTCTCTCCTTTCACAGGACAGGCTAGGGACATCAGACGCACCACAGGGGTGGAGCCAGCATTGTGGAGGGAAGGCACAGCCCTATTCAGGTCCCAGGTGCAACTCCTCCCTCCCATCTAGATGCAGATCTCCCTATTCAGCCCTGCGCTGACTCACCCTGCCCCTCCTGGAGCCACACACATCTCCCAGCCCCTGTCACTCACAAAGCCAGACATGCAATTCACATCAGGCAGGCAGACACAGAGCACACATAAATGCCAACCTCTAAAAGTGGCATTTCCACACCAGTCATAATAAATCTGCGCACACCATTGCGCTGCATTTATTCTCACGAGTTCGCACATACTAAACTCGCCCCTGCACTCCTCTCACACCAGGAATTACCATGGACACACATATTCCCCATGCATTCCTATGGGAGGGCAGGACAATCTCACCACATGCACTCAGCGTGCGCCCGCACTTTACACTGGGACACAGGGCTAAAGTGCGCAGAGGCCTAAAACCACCAACACTACACAGGGAAAAGGCTAGGAGACGAGCAAAAAGTTTAGGGGTGAACCTGCCAAAAGGGCCAAGTCCAACAATGAGATTTGGAAAAAATGAGATCCAATGTGTGGCCTGCTTGATGTGTAGGAAAAATCACGTTTTGAAGGACACCAATAGTCCCCATATCCTTTAGGAACTCAACCACACTAGTGTCCTTCTGATTTTCCCTGTGAAAGTTAAAATCACCCATCAGCAAAACATTATTGGATGAGAGGACATGAGGGGCAATGTAGTCCATAAGCGCCTGGATAAAGTCCTTTTTAGCGCCTGTTGGGTGGTAGACAAGTGGCTCTTTCCAACAATAGGAGGGGAAAATAGACATTTTGAATAAACAAAGTTCCACCCAATCTACATGTAAGGTATCGATGGTTTCAACCTTCAATGAGTCGTGATGGACAATAGCAAACCCACCTCCCGGTCTAGTCTCTCTGTCCAACTTGATCATGACATAGCTCTCAGGTATGGCGAAAGGAATACAGGGGAGAGCAGCAGGATTCAGCCAAGTCTCAGTGAAAAAGCAAATATTAGGGTATAGATTAGTAATAAGATCCCAAATTTCCCTGGTGTGTTTAGCCATAGACCTAATATTGCAATACAGACTCTTTAGTGCAGATAGTGCTTTAGTAGGGATAGTACCCTGTCTTATTACCTGTTTAGCCAGAGTTGATGAAGGTAGGTTTTACCGCGGTTGCCCCATTCCTGACAGACCAGGAACATGTAGACCAGAGAACCCGCACTTCAAGCAAGCAAGATATCAGTCCGCCTAGTGCAGGTAATCGCTGAGAACAGCAAATAGAAGAAAACATTGACATACTAGTGTCATTGCATATTTGGAATAGTTACTGCGCAGAGTAGTGCAGAATTGCGTGATGTTCCATTGTGATGGCAAATCTCTGCCAGAGAACCAGGATGTCTGGCGATGACCAGATGTGGACGGGCACCAACGGTCTTGCCTTTGGTGTGCCTTCGGCCCGCCCACTGCGTGAGTTCGCGCCCTAAGGTGGTTTAAGTAGGAATCACGAGGAGCACCTAGACCGCTAACCCAACAGTATGGTGGCAGGTAATGGGCACAGCAAGGAGATGCAGAACTTCGAGAAAGAAGCTCTCTCCGCTCAGTCAGCTACTGCCGCAGCAGACCGGAGAGGTGAGGAGGATCCAGAGAATGCCCAGAATAAAAATGGTGCAAAAATACAAAATAAAACATCCAGCAAAGATAAAAATGCACTAATCATACAGAGCATAACAAGGAAGCACTTGCCCAGCAGTTAACGCGCGTCCGCGCCCTTAGGTGGTTGAAGTAGGCATCACGAGGAGCGCCTAGACCGCTAACCCACTAGTATGGTGGCGGTTAAAGGGCAAAGCAAGGTAATGCAGAACCTCGAGAAAGAACCTCTCTCCTCTCAATCGACTACCGCCGTGGTGGACCGGAGAGGTGAGGAGATGCCAGAGAATGCCCTTTAACAAGGTGTCGATACAGTCTGTGCAGAAGCACTTTTTGCATTCTGATGCCGCTGGCCTTCCACTTAGCCATATTACCTTGGACTACAATCATTAAACTAGGCACAAGAAGCCAAAGCTGCAAAAATGGATGGAGAGGAGGCTAAGAGAATAAGCCCCACCCAGCCTCTGATGGGCCCACCCTTGCCCCAGGAACATCCTGCACAGTTGGCATGCCAAGAAAGGGGCGGTGGGGGTGAGTGGCGAGATGTCAGATGTGGATTTGTTTTATACTGGGACAGGAAGAGTTTCACTTAAGTTGACTTCGACTGTTTTGGGACTACTACCCAGCACATGGCCGAGTAGAGAGTTCTTTAGATCCTCTGGTACTAAAGACTTAATCAATATACCAGCCTGAGACAGAAAACAATTGACTGCAACCTCTCACAGACCACCGAGCATTACATGTGTAGGGTGCATATTGGGTAACTGGTTAGTGGAACCCAAGCTCTCTTTCATTGAATTGACACAATCAAGAATACTAGAAAGCTAGGAACATATCATCAATATTTATTAAAATTAAAATCCTTTCCTAGTGCCCCTGATAAGAATGAGTTATTGTAAAAATAAACGAGAGAGTGGTAATGGTACTTGTCATAGGCAGAATAGGAAGTATTGTGACATTACTATTTTTTGGGTTTCACTATATTGATAAACCCAACTCCTTCTTTCTCATGGCTAATTAAGCTGATCTTGGTACCACAGGAGGTTTACCAGAGTTTCATAGATGGCCTACACCTACATTCCTTCTCTGAACGTCAGAAGTAGTGTGTAATACTGAGACAGCAGATGTTCTCGTCTCTGCATCTCCGAGACTATCTTGTCCTTGAGCAGGCAGATAATCGTGTTTCTTCTCCGTATCCTTTAATATGGAAACATGTTTACAGCTACAACATGACCCTCAATTTGAAGTTCGTGGATCAAAGTTCCTCTCTATCTTAATGAGCTTTGTTCTGCTTTTTATACTCTGTCTGCACATTGTCGACTATTTTGAAACTAAACACTGGAAAAAAACCTTCTAGTCTTTCACCTACTTATATTCTATCAAACATTGTTTACTGTTTAATAACAATAACACAATAAAGATATCAAATTCTATGAAACCTTGTTGATTGCTTGGGAATAATGACTAGGAGAGCAAAAAATGATACCAAGCTAAAAAAAATAAACCATATATTCAAGCAAGATGAACACATCACATTACATTAAATCAAATACCTCAAAAACATTGTAAATTGTGCAATTCTCATTTTAAAATGGACACCTGAATAAATGAGCACATATAATTAAAAAAGTGGGGTGCTTAGAACTAAAATTAAGTGAAGATTATATCATGGTGTTCATATGGTGGCATCATGCCAGGCTAGCTAGCCTAGCCAACCCTAGCTCTGCTGGCACCTAGGGAAACCTAGCAAACCTATACATTTTTGAAAACTACACCCAGGGGAATCCAGGATGGGGTGACTTGTCTGGCTCTCACCAGGTTCTGTTACCCAGAATCCCTTGCAAACCTCAAACTTTGTAAAAAAACAACAACACATTTTCCTCACATTTCTGTTGTGGAAAGTTCTGGAATCTGCGTGGATCCACAAAATTCCACCCACTCCACATTCCCCAAAGTCTTCTGATAAAAATGGTACCTCACTTGTGTGGGTAGGCCTAGTGCCCGTGCCAGGAAACGGCCCAAAACGCAACGTGGACACACCACATTTTTACAGTGAAAACTGACCCTTTTTTTGCAAAGTGCCTAGCTGTAGATTTTGAACCCTAGTTTTGCCGGCACCTAGGGAAACCTAGCAAACTTATACATTTGTGGAAACTAGACACCCAGGGGAATCCAGGATGGGGTGACTGGCTCTCACCAGGTTCTGTTACCCCGAATACCTTGCAAACCTCAAACTTTGTAAAAAAAAAAACACATTTTCCTCACATTTCTGTGATGGAAAGTTCTGGAATCTTCGTGGATCCACAAAATTCTACCCACCCCGCATTCCACAAAGTCTTCTGATAAAAATGGTACCTCACTTGTGTGGGTAGGCCTGGTGCCCGCGACAGGAAACGGCCCAAAACGCAACATGGACACAGCACATTTTTACAGTGAAAACAGACCCTTTTTTTGCAAAGTGCCTAGCTGTAGATTTTGAACCCTAGCTCTGCCAGCACCTAGGGAAATATAGCAAACATATACATTTTTGAAAACTAGACACCCAGGGGAATCCAGGATGGGGTGACTTGTTTGGCTCTCACCAGGTTCTGTTACCCAGAATCCCTTGCAAATCTCAAACTTTGTAAAAAAAAAAAACATTTTCCTCACATTTCTGTGGTGGAAAGTTCTGGAATCTGCGTGGGTCCACAAAATTCAACCCACCCCGCATTCCCCAAAGTCTTCCAAGACAAATGATACCACACTTGTGTGGGTAGGCCTAGTGCCCGCGACAGGCAAGGGCCCAAAACGTATTGTGGAGACATCAAAATCACCTATCACAAAATGACCTGGTTTTGCAACGGGGGATCTGGGTTTTTGGCCCTGGGCTCAGCGGCCATCTAAGGAAACCTACCAAGCCCACACATTTCTGAAAAGTAGACACCCCGGGGAGTCCAGGATTGTATGGCTTGCGTGGATCTCCCAAAGTTTCCAGACCCGGAATCAGACAAGTCACCCCCATCCTGGATTCCCCTGGGTGTCTAGTTTTAAAAAATGTATAGGTTTGCTAGGTTTCTCTGGGTGCCGGTAGAGCTAGGGTTCAAAATCTACAGCTAGGCACTTTGCAAAAAAAGGGTCAGTTTTCACTGTAAAAATGTGGTGTCCACATTGTGTTTTGGGCTGTTTCCTGTTGCGGGTACTAGGCCTACCCACACAAGGGAGGTACCATTTTTATCGGAAGACTTTGGGAAATGCGCGGTGCGTGGAATTTTGTGGATCCACGCACAGAAATGTGAGGAAAATGTGTTTTTTTTAAACTAAGTTTGAGGTTTGCATGGGGTTCTGGGTAACAGAACCTGGTGAGATGGCACACAAGTCACCCCATCCTGGATTACCCTTGGTGTCTAGTTTTAGGTTTCCCTATGTGTTGGCTGCGCTAGGGCCCAAAATCCACAGGTAGGCACATTGCTAAAAACAAGGCCGTGCATAGTGGACTTTCTGCCGCCCTGGGGAGGGGGGGCGTGTTGCCCCGATATGCCTCCAAGGGGGGCAGAAAGATTGTGGCCATTTGTTTGGGGGGTGGGGGCATTGGTATGCCCATTCTGGGCAGCCCCCACCCCCATGCTCTCTGCCGCCCACTGGGGGGGCAGATCAGGGGCTACTGCCCCCGTCTGTCTCCTGGGGCGGCAGAATGACTCTTGCATTTTTTGGGGGGTGGTGGGGGCATCGGCATGCCCATTCTGGGCAGCCCACACCCCTGAATTAAAAAAATATATATTCCCTGATGCCTATTGGGCTTTCTGCCCCCCCCCCCGGAGGCAGATAAGGGGCTTTTGCCCCTATCTGCCTCCCAGGGGGGGGAAGAAAATCTGTGGCAATTTTTTTTAGGGTGGGGGCATTGGCATGCCCATTCTGGGCAGCCCCCACCCCTACGTATATAAAAAAAATCCCTGGTGCCTTGTGGGCTTGCTGCCCCCACCCGGGGGGCAGATCAGGGGCTACTGCCCCCATCTGCCTCCTGGGGGGCCAGAAAGACTGTGGCATTTTTTTTGGGGGGTGGGGGTATTGGCATGCCCATTCTGGGCAGCCCCCACCCCGAACTTTGAAAATAAATAAATCCTGGTGCCTATTGGCCGGGGGGGGCAGATAAGGGGCTATTGCCCCATCTGCCTCCCAGGGGGGGCAGAAAGACTATCATTTTATTTGTGTGGGGGCATTGTCATGCCCATTCTGGGCAGCCCCCACCCCTACGTATATATAAAAAAAAAATCCCTGGTGCTTAGTGGGCTTTCTGCCCCCCCGAGGGGCAGATCAGGGGCTATTGCCCTCATCTGCCTCCTGGGGGGGCAGAAAGTCTTTTGGCTTCTTTGGGGGGGTAGGGTGTGGGGGCATTTGCATCCCCATTCTGGGCAGCCTCCACCCCTGGCCTATAAGAAAAAATCCCTGGCGTCTAGGGTGCTTTCTGCCCCCCCTGGGAGGCAGATTGGGGGCTACTACCCCATCTGCCTCCCAGGGGGGGCAGAAATACTGTAGCATTTTTTGGGGGGGTGGGGGCATTGACATGCCCATTCTGGGCAGCCCCCACCCCTACGTATATAAAAACAAAAACATCCCTGGTGCTTAGTGGGCTTTCTGCCCCCGGGGGGCAGATCAGGGGCTATTGGCCACATCTGCTTCCTGGGGGGGGCAGAAAGTCTTTTGTTATCCTTGGGGGGGTAGGGTGGGGGCATTTGCAAAGGCCCTTGCCCAAGGGGCCGCTCCCCCCCCACCCTGGTGGCTAGTGGGTGGATCCCTGCTTTGGCATCGGCCTCCTGGGATGATCCCCAAGCAGGGATCCACTAGGGAAGGGTACCATTGGAAAGGGGAGATTCTCCCCTTTCCAATGATACCTCTCCCAAGTGTTTCGGTGCTCAGGGGGCTGAGATAGCCCCACGAGCACCGAAACAATGAAACTGAAACTAAGTTACAGTTTAATTTTCATTGCAATGACGTCAGCGCGCCATGCGCGCGATCGGCATTGCAATGAAAATGCAAATGGGCCTCGGGAGGTTGAGGAAGCTCTTCCTCAACCTCCCGAGGCCAATAAAAGAAAAAGGAAATCCCTCTGCTGTCTACAGGAGAGGGATTTAGTGCCCCTGTTCTCATGACGGAATGGTTCTGTCATGAGCACAGAAGCACTGTGCTCAAAACCATATTTCTACAAACCAACCAAGTGCAGTCCGGCACTCATTGTTAAATGTAATTCTAGAATCTCTCATATAGGATTGATTGTCCATCTCTTACATTCTTGTCTGTGGCAGATACTACAACTTCATTATTGGGCCTTTCACCTTGTGAGCACTCTGCTCCACATACCAGTCTTGTAAAACAAGTCACTGTCAGAACCCTGTTCAGAGAGCCACGGGGCAAGCAGGAGCTACTGGGCCCAACCGTGGGGGTTGAGGCATGTCCCGGGGCCGACCTACTATGGATCCTGAACAACTGGACCAAGTACCCCTTCAGCACTTGACTCTCAGTGGTAGCGCGAGTCTAGCCACCCAAGGCTTCTTTGGGGGAGGTATACACAGACTCACAACTCAAAATTTGCTCAGCAGCATTACACGATTGCCCAGTCAAATACTTGCTTTTATGAAAAAAGGAGTATTTATATGTGAACACGCAGTAAAATACGACATTCACAACCAATATACAGTCTCTGAGGTCAGGGCTTCTAGTTTCATAGGCGGGTCCCTGGGTGCCATTCTTCTCTCTGTAGTGGTTGTTCCCCATTCTCTATAGGCAACATTCATGTTAAGCCTCACTAGTAGTCATAGTCTCAGGAGTGTCCCGCACCAGCAGGATTCGAGCCACTGGAGTCTGTGAGCATGCCCCGTTCATGAGTGAAGAAACTGCAGTGGCTGTTTCGGTAAGTCTTTCACCCTTTAAAAAACGTTTTATGATCTTAAACACCCAAAAGGTGGGGAGAAAAATAGTTGCACATTTTCTAACCCCAGGCAATCTTTCAGGGTAGCATTTGAAACCAGAGGAGGGTCCCATGCTCACTGCGCCACTGAAGCCAAGCTGCACCCGACCCAAATAGGCCAAAGCAGGTCTTGGGTTGCTTGTGTTGTGGTTCAGAGAGGTCCTGGCTTAGCAATCCAGGCTGTGCAGCTTGGAGCAGGACCAAGGCTGATTTGCATATGGGTGGGCCTAATGGAAAGTGGCACAATGACCAAAAAAACTGATGTACTGGGATGCGGCCCTGAATAATTACTAGTGGCTGAGATTAATTCAAGCATTCCTTCCATCCTTTTTGTATTTTTCAGAATGATCTTAAAATATGTACAGAGAGAAACGTGAACTGATTAAATATATGGTCAAATCCAGTGCTTAATTTGAGCCGGTGCTTTCCGGTGCTCAGCACCGGCACTTAATGGGTTTCTGGTGCTCGGCACCGGCAGCTAATTGTCAACAACATACTTAAAACAGCTTACCACATGGTGGCGCTGCTCATCTAATTTAGAGATGAGCAGAACAACGGTTATTTATGAACACAATATACATTACATATTACTAATACCTGCCTCCCCAGCCATTCCTTTAGCTTTGGGGACCTGGAATAATCTGAGCTGTCGCATTTACATGATAGAGAGATGGTTAGTAGTTGTTTTGGCAGCGATGACAAGGGCGATGGGTGGTGCAAACTGCAGTGGCCTCCTGGTCAGAGCCCTGGCACTTAATATTTTACAAATTAAGCACTGGTCAAATCTCACCAACTCTGGCATGCTACATTATCTGGCACTTACACGCACATTTTATGAATGTAATCTTTTATGTAGCGATGGGAATGAAAGAACTCTGTTTGGCAAGAACCTAATCCAGTTATGTAGTCCGAGGCACGCTATGTTGTTAAGATGGACTAGTCAAGGATGCAATCCTTTTTATCCATTTGAATACGTTGCGTTGTTATGAAGTTTTCGATGTTTGTATTATACATTACTGCCTTGTCTTGCATTTTTATGGCTTCATTGGCAAGTAAAATTATTTTCGACAACTACTAGACTTGCACCAAATAACATGATGCTGCGATAAACATTCAGGAATTATACTAGGATGCCTGGTAAAATGATAATATTGCATTGGAAATTACTGATACTGATGATGGGAGTTTGTGCCTGAATCAGGATTACAATTTGTTGGAAATTATCTCCTGGCCACGTGACTTTCCTTGCACAAATCCTGCAAGATAGAAGATGGTAAAACGTGTGCGGTGAAGATATGCAGCAATCTATGTTTTGCAGCTGGGAGATCGCACCCAGGAAAAAATGAACTCTGCAGTGTTGGTAATTTCCATTTGAATAGTACCTCTTCATTTTACCAAGACCCCTAGATTAACCCCCTAAATGTTAATCACAGCACCCAAACAATATTCAGTGAAACTTAATGTGGCCCAAAGCACGTTGTTTGTATTACAAAGGTGATGAGCAATACAGAGCAATAGCTAACACATTTCAAGAGATGAGACTTGGCATTTGATCAGTTGCAGTCCTTGTATCCAGGGCTGATAAATTGAACAAGCAACAACAATTTATATTCTCTAAATCATTTTAGGATGAGAAAGTAAATACATCACTCTGATCTGTTCTTGATTCTGTGAAAGGATGAACGAAATTGAATGTTTATCCCCATATTTTCCAAATTGAATTTGTTTAGTGTGGTTGTTGTGTACAAACATGATTTGAGGGTTTATTCTGACTCACCGGATCCTCTGTCAGATTATCTGGCAAACTAATAAGAATAGTAAATGAGATAAAAAATCTTTAAAATATATCATAGTTGAAGTAAATTAACATACATTCCGGTAGTTTTCCATGTACAAATGTTACCAGAATCAATTTTTTTTAAAGGAACAAGAGGTGCCTTACTACAGAATATTCCTAAGCATAAAATAAGAAGAAAAATAAATTCTATTCCAGAAAATCCAAATGGATATATACATGTATTTATTTAGTCATGTAACACACACACACAAAAGTAAAGTGGGGAACAACAAAACAAGAAGCAAGAATTTCAAAGATCAGATATTTCTAAGGGACTGTAGAAATAATAAACAGGTCATGTCAGTTTAGAGTACCAATGCTATCATAACTTTAAAATATTTTAAGCAGTCATTGTACTATGTGACGACGATGTATCGATCCCTCCTTACAATATGGGGATCATTTTCTAGACTGAATTGAATATGCCTGAGGGGCCAAGAATGCCTGTAAGAAAGATGAAATATAAAGAAGAGAGGGAGGTGGAGAGAGAAGAGAGAGAGATACGGTCAGGTGACCAGAAGAATGAAGAGAGAAGAGTTTGATTAACAATGATTGAGCCATAACAGAAGGCAGCAACCAATTAATCCATTCACAAACGTGGTCAAGTGCCAACCAAACGTGCAACACACTGTAGATCAAATTTTGCCAAGACTGTGAGGTAACACATCGAGTGGTAAAGTGATAAACTGGGTAATTAACAACCAGAATGAGATGGTGATTGATCTATGCACGGGTATAGTAATTAAAACCAAAAATGCAGATAAAACTGACCTATACATGGGCTCCCATTGGGGTACTATACTTCCTGGAGAGGGCGGAAGCCAAGTCCCTGTTGCAGCGGTGGTATGTATTCTAAATTGAACAAAATGGCAAAGTGAGCGTGCATTAGACTGGAGAAAATTAGTTAAAGGACCGCAATCATGAAAGACGCACATGATAGCAAAGCGAATTGTCCAAGCAGATTTTAAAATGAACAGTAAAAGAAAGATGGGATGGTGGGGCTGCAGATCTAAATTAAAGAGATAAGAGATGGTCACGGGCATACAATGACTAATTGTGGCCGTGGGTGCAAGTGTGGTGGTAAGCAGGGGAGGGTCCGCTTACCATTTGTAAAAAAAATCGGCAACAATCGCCAATTTGTGGGACGGACGCCAAGCGTGCTCCGTCTGGTTGGCGAGAATAATGAGGAAGTTACACAAGAATCTGGAATAAAGCACAAAGTGTGGCAATGTGAAGAGCAGCATAAATGGAATGAAAATGACGTGCAGGCTCACAGATGAAAATTGTATAACTTACCAAGTAGCATGGAATTAGTGGACTGCCCTCGGCGGGAAGATGCCCGGATGCATTACAATCAGCCTCGCAGTTGAAGGATGCGGTGCGCATGCACTAAATGTGAGAGGACGGAAAGCAAAAAGAGGACAGATTTAACAAGCATTTGCAATGCACTAGGTCTCGCAATTGCGAGATATTGAGCTATTGGCATTGTAAATGACAATGCCTTTTATTTATGTTTAAAAAACCTGCAGTAATAAAAGGCATTGTCGTTTACAATACCAATAGGTTAAAGTTTCGAAAATGCGAGACCTATTACATTGCAAATGCTTGTTTGCTTAGCATTGTGGGAGTTGTAGGCATGATTTTATACTCGAATCAACAATGTCACAAATTCCAGAATGCATAGAAAAAATCTTGACCTACCCACTCATAGCACAAGGAAAGTTGAGTAATTATCCTTCAGCACCACATCAAAAACACCCACACTCCCTGGGTGGGATGCAGTGGGATGGAAGTCATCAGTGCCCGCAGCGCCCCCAACCCGCTCCCCACGACACTCAGACACGGATTACCGTCTGACGCGTTTTGTGGACCCGGTTTTAAGACGCTGACAGTGGATTCGGCCGTGTTTCTGCGCCCTATAGAATAGGCCGTTATGCATCAGTAACAATGTAAGATGTCGGCAGCCAGGGGAGATAAATAGCAGATTGAAATGTGTAAATATCGGGGGAATCCCATTGTTCAGGCCGGGGGCCTTGAAAAGCCCCAGAAGACGCGCGAATGGTGAGAGGCACAGTAAAGAAAAGGCCAATGTATGCACAGCGCCTCGAGACGGTGTGAACACTGAATATTCTGTACAAACAGCGTGCAGTACACACATAAAACACATGACAAGTTCACGCAATATACAGTGCAATCAGCACGAATTGTAAAAAAACTGCTTGCACTGTGTTATTTAAAAACACACTGTACTACTGCAGACACACAGCTTGCACGCACAATACACTGCACAGTCACCAAAATGCACGCAACACAGAAAACAAACATGCCCAAGCAGTACACTGTAAAACACGTCATCTACACCCAGTACTGTACGCATATAGCATGCATATATCATTCAAGCAGACTATACTGTTTAAAAACAGCCTGCAGACTCATGTGCCAAACACAAAAGCCATGCACACGCAATATACTCTAAACACGCAGCAGGCAGACGCGGAATGCATACAATCTGTGCCTTGCATAGGCGGCATGCACCCACGTCATTTTGTAAATCAACAGAACGCACAAACAATAAATTAAATAGACTACAGAGCACAGCCTACTGTCCACCAAGCGGCATTATTCACAATATTGCGAGCATGGAAGGCATACATACTCACACAATACAATGTACACTATAAACTATGATCTGTATTACATGTCTATGGTGCACATGTTGAGTGGCGCAGACCCGATGGAATGTTCACACATCTTGTAAACACTATATGTTGTGCACAAAATGCAAGCACATTATTCTGCACAATTGCCATGCACACAAGAGACACTGAAGAAACAACGTGTTCAATGTTTAAGGTGTGAACACGCCTAATGCACATCATACCATACATGCATGGCATGGACACGAAGTATATTGTAAAAGGAGCGCGCTTAGAGTATATGTTAACCACACATACAATATACTCTTAATAAACTGAACAAAACTGGCATGCACAGACAACGCACACAAAATAAACTGGGCAGACAACGTTAGCTCGGAGTATAGCACACACAGTCTGTACACGCCCTATACAATACGCAGACATGACATGGAAATACGTGTACTTGAATAGTATGCACGCATTATACTTTACTCATACACAGCTCACACTCAAAATATACTGTACACAAAGAGTGCGCATGCGCGCCCACGTATTGTAAACACATGCGTATTCTATTCGGAACACAAATAGAACTGTCTTAATATCTACCCTGGAAAACATCCTTTAAAAGCTAACCCTGCATATGATGTGTTTAACGAGCGGGGCACGCAAGCACACAGCATGCCCACACAACATGCAGCATACACATTGGGTGCGCTTGGACAACCGTATATAAAATAGGCATGCGCGCCGACTGTACAGCGCTTAGACTCGGCAAGCAGACCTACATAAAAACAAGATCCTTTTATTTTAACGCGCACACACAACTTGCGTTCACAAACTGATATGCAGGTCTGCCAACGCAGAAAGCTAACACAGCACCCAAGAGGGCGATGGCAGGGGACTGGCTATGCATAGCCTGCTGTATAGCGGCTGAAGGTACCCGCACGAGAAACACACAGCGCTAGAAACTTACAGGAACAGAACAGTACAAACAGAGAGAGTTCCAGGAGGACTGCTCAAGGGTCAACAGCAAATACTAAATATGAGGCACGAATAATAAATATATTGAACGCATTGTAGTATTACAGACTATCTAAATTCCCTGTCTGTGAGGACATCGGCACAACATTGTAAAAAAAAAAAAAGACAAAATAATCAAGTAATACGATCAATAAATGTGCCGAATTATGCCGCATAATTTGCCATTTCTTGCCACATAATTTAGTCAACCCTGCCGCAAAATTTGGTGTTACCCTGACGAAAATTCCAGTGGCCCTGATTTTAACTGAGCTGCTCTGCAGATGAAATAAATAAAAAAATCAGACAAAGCCAAACACTTGAGCCCAGTGACAGTTTAGCTTACTAACATTTCTGTAGATCACCTCTTACATCAAGCACACCAGGGTCTGGCCACACTTGCAGTTCGCATCACTCAGTTGTCAGTATTGGAAACTGTTTTTGGGGAACTGGGTAAGGTGAGCCTTGAGAACTTTGAACTGCGGATGCAGGCCAGCCATTTTGCCTGCAGTCCAGTGTTTATTTTCAATCACAGAATCACTCCTCTGTGAAAGGTGAATTTGTGCCAGGATTCGCAGCCGCATACCGCAGAATGAAAAGACAATTTCGCCCACCGCTATCCATGATAGGGTAGAAAATATGTAAAATAAGATGCTCTGTATTTTCCACTAAAATTACTGTATTTGATATATTTGAAGTCAAATAAAATCAATCTTAATGCCTCATTTATTCCTTCTGAAGTATTTTCATCACCAGCACATTTAGGAGAATAAAAGAGGCACACCTTTTAGTCACAAACTTTGGGTGTGAACATACTAGTGGGGTAGGTTATTGTAAGCATATGGATTCCTAAGGGTGCAGATTCAAATATTAATTGGTTGCGCATGTTTTCATTGTGCCTTTTCTCTCTTTATCAGCAGGGTACTTTCTTTTCCCACGTCGCATTCGTAGCACTAACATTATTTATCCACAATAGACTTTTTTCGGTCGAGGCAGCAGTCACGTGCTTGTTTGTCCACCACGCAGCTTTGATATCTGAACCACAGGCCCCAGGCACGTACACGTCAGGTAGCTGCAAAGTGTATTTTACACTTCCGGTTACTAATTCTGATTCCGGGCATGAGCCAGCAGCCGTGCTCGCTGCGCTGGTGGGTGTTGTGTTTTCAGCCTTCTGCTCTCGTATTCTGGGCTGTTACCTGTGCCTACAAATATTTCTGGCAAAAGCCCATGTACATAAAAAGGCCGGCCCATCTTTATCAAACTCCGATCCATAGCAGCAAATATATTATTTGCCTTGTGTTTCTTCGATTAACACTCAGTGCTACGTAAAATAAATATTTATAGATATTTGAAGCCATAGATCTAGCTATGTACTCTAATTTCTTAGCACCATTCATTGCAGATAATTGCGCGTGAACACTGCCCAAGGTAGGCATCACTCTTACGTGTGTATATTTCAGGTGTAGGTGATTTATTGAAAAAGAGAATTGGAAAAAAAGCTGCAGTCTTGTCTTAATAAAGGCGGTTACCAGAAGAACAAGGCAGAATGCGCATTCCTCTCGTCTGCTTCACAGCCCTCTGAAGACTTTTCTTATCTGCTTGTTAAATAAACAAGGGATAAGAAAAGCCGTCTGGGCTGAGTTAAAACAGATGTGCTTGTCGCGATGGGGCATTCCAAAACTGCAAGGGCGGTAACAAAAATGACTTCCAGCAAATTGAAAGCCAGAATTAAACATAAATCAGGACGCAAGCGAATCATAAACGATTCGGACACAGGGGCGTGGATTTCAGTCCCCTTCTTTCTAGTGTTTACTATAGCTCTCGCAGGCGAGGAGCGCATGCGCTCCTACGCCAGGCCGAGACCTAAAAAGGATAGGAAAATATAAGTCGGCCGTATTGGAATTAGTCATAGACACAGAAATCAGACCAAGGGATGTATAAACAAGCATTGGCATAGCCAATAGGTCTCGCCTTTGGGGCCTTATAAGTGTTTAGCCAGAGCTATTGACTTTGCCAATGTCTTCAAGCTGTGCTGTAGAGAAGTGTGGCTGCTGTGCAGCATGCTGAAAAGTTATAATAAAAAAGTGTCAGAAGCATTTTTGTTACTTTATATATGACCAAGAAGGCATTATGTAAAACTGAACGACCATATTAAAAAAAGTATTAACAATAAAAGATTTCCTCCGTTTTCTTTTGTTGTTGCAATGCTGGCAACTTGTTTCTGCCTATTGCAATGGTTGTTTGTTAAAGCTTTTTTTTGAGGGGCATAAACAATCGGAGGGTGAAGGTTGGGAACTAGTACCTGTATTATAACACTAGCAGCGGCCAGACGCTAGGGGAGAATAAACAGATGCCAGATTCCGAGAGCAGGCTGAGGTGGTGCTGAGTGATGCTGAGGTGGTAGTGGTGGTGGTGGTGACTGTTGCGGAGACGATGCTGAGGTGATGCTGAATGATACTCAGGTCTTGCTGAGTGATACTGCTGTGGTGCTGAGTGATGCTGTGGTGGTGCTGAGTGATATTGTCTTGGCGCTGAGTGATGCTGTGGTGGTGCTGAGTGATGCTGTGATGGCGTTGAGTGATGCTGTGATGGCATTGAGAGATGTTGTGTTGGTGCTGAGTGATGCTGTGCTGGCTCTGATTGATGCTGTGGTTGCGCTGAGTGATGCTGTGGTGATGCTGAGTGATGCTGTGGTGTTGCCGAGTGAGAGATAGAGTGAAGATATAATGCCCAATTAGAGAGGGTGGTGAGAGAGAAAGAGAGAGAAAGGGTGTACATAGAATAAAGAGTGGAGCGGGATAGAGAGAGAGAAAAGAAGGGGAGAGAGAGTGAATGAAGGAGTTTGAAAGAGAAACAGATAAAGGAGTGAGAGAGAATGAAAGGCTAAAAAAGATAGAGAGGGAGAGTTAATTAAGTAGAGAGAGAATTAGAGAGGGAGAGAGAGAGAAGGAGAGAGACAATAAGAGTGGGGGTGTGGAGTTTAAATAGAGTGAAGAAGTGACGCGGAAAAAGTAACCTTAAATATAGCTTTGTGCTTTGCGCGAATAAATATAAAAAAAAAAACAGAGTGAGACAAAAATATTGGTAATTAGGCTGTGACTCCCAATATAAAACAAATAGCGATATAAGGTGAAATCAACCCACCGAAGCAATATTTCTAACTAGACAAAAAAAAGCTTGCATTTCAATGCTAATCGCTGTTGTTTTTCATGTGACTGTAGTCCAGGGCCGTCAGTTGGTAATGTGAGCTGCTGCTGCGATTGAAACATCAGAGTCCAGAGAGTTAATGAGCCATGACGAGGAAATGAGGAAGAGATAGGAAACCCAGATGGCAGCTGCGCGCGTGCACGCTATCGTGAACGCAAGCTGGTCGCCAGCCGAAAGCCAGTGGGTTTGCACTTCCAAAACCCGCTTACTAAAACTCTCGGCCAGACCAGCGCAAGCACTGGTGCAGGCCGAGACCTAAAAAACGGCCCCCGGGGGCCCAAAACTGGCCCCCATCATGGCGGCCCACCGGGGAAACACCCGGTGCCCGCTACGGCCAGTCTGGCACTGGCTGCATCACCGACCACAGACACATCCGCACACCCCGTGCACAGTAGAAAATGGGACGTACTTCGGTACACCTTGCATTGTGTGTACTGCAGCCTGGACACACTCACAGCAACATACACCCAATGGATCTAGGACATTAAAACTCAAACACGCTCCAAACACTCAAAAGCACACACCACAGGCAGTATTGCATACCAGCAAAGACTATGCTGGTAGTACACCAGCACAAACCAAAGAGGTAGCAGCACAGGACACAGAGACAGGGCACAAACAAGAGAGACAGCCACACACAAAAGAGACAGCAGCACGCAAGACAGACATCATCAAGCAAGACAGGCATCATCAAGCAAGACAGGCAGCAGCACGCAAGACACTCAGCAGCACGCAAGACAGGCAGCAACACGCAAGACCGGCAGCAGAACGCAAGATAGACATGAGCCCACACATGGCATAACCACGCACAACAGAAAAGTACAAAAAACAAAAACATACGGAACATCAAAGGCGCGCAAACCACCTGCTTATCTGCTGGTCTGATGTGCCTCCTTAGGAAAGACTTTAAATGACTATCTTTACAGACCAGGAAATCCCTTACCCAGGCACTCATTGTTAGTCGACTGGACGATGGTAACGCTTTAATGGTAGCAATGAACGAGGGTCTCTTTGCTAAACTCTAGGCTGTACAGAACAGGGCTACCCCCTGTTCTGTAACCTGCCTCCTCGAGCTCCTTCAGAACCTACGCTCAGATCTTTACATTGGCTCCCCATAAAAAAGCATACCCTTTTTAAGTTTCGCTATCTGGTACATAAAGTTGTACATGGAAGTGGCCCACACTATCTGCAAAATAAGTTGCAACCCTATGTTCCCACACACAATCTAGATCTAGTGAGCAACTCTTACGAATATGCACGGCCAGGCACGGGGGCCGTTCCTTTTCCTTTCTGGCCCCTCAACACTGGAACCAGTTACCCCTGCATTTACTAGTGTGCTCTGACTTAGTTTTATTCAAACAATCCTTGAAAACCTGGCTCTTTTGAATTTTATTTCTGCTAATTTTATTCTGACCTCTGTAAAATGCAACAGCGCCGAGAGACCCTCTCGAGGGTGATTCGTTTGCGCGCAACAAATAACACTAAAAAACAAAGAAAAGCCAAATTATGTGGCATCATTCGGTACATTCTGTAATAATATTACTTCATTATTTCAAAATTTTTAAACTTGGCAACACTGTATGAGCACTGGTTACACCTCATTAGTACCAGTTTAACACCCAAATATAGCTTTAAGCAACAGAAAGGTGATTAGTCCAGCTTTGCAAAGGGCCTTCCACTGCGCAACATGTGCTGCTGCATTTTCATTAACTTGAACCGTTTGGCCTAGAATTTCTTTTTCCATTTGTTAAAATCTGCAGGTTATGCGGCAGATGATGGATTATGTGGCAAATGCAGCAAATGAATAATAATGTGAAAAGCACTGTGACCTCACAATTGCATAATTACAGTGGCCCGGCCAATAGGCCATTCTGACACTGCTGATCACACACCAAAAGAACAGTGTGCCAAAACATGGTCGCAAACGCACACATAAGACACTAGAGGAACATCAGCACTCAATAAAGTTAATGTAGCACACAACAGGTAAGCAGCAGCACAAAAAGAAATAGAAGTACCTATCACTGGTAGAAGCACCCAACACCAGCCTGCATACCACAGAGGCACCTCAGTGCAGACCATAGGCACTGCAAACAGAACTCTGAAGAAACTTGGTTATCAGAGGCGCACATGCAGTAACACCGGGTACTTAGTGCAGAGGTGCATAGCAACATATGAGACTCCAAAGCAGCAAACCACCCACAAGTGTAACTAATGAGTAATAATAACTTGTTTGCTATATATAACTTCATATTGCACTGCTTCCATTTCTAAGGTGTATATTAACGGTAGAGCAGCGTCCAGACAAAAGAGAATACAACAAAGGCATAGCAGCACACACCATTGACCTAGCACCAACACAGAAGTGTATCAGTCCACAGTATAGGCACATAAGCACACACCAGAGGCAAAGCACTACAGAGATCAGCACAGAAGCACAGGCCAACAAAAAAGTTAACTAATGTATGTTAGTGTACAAGTGAAGACCCCCAAATGTCTGTCATAATATGAACTCTATGACTCCATAGGACATGCAGGAATAACTGAGAAATGCAGGGCAGTCACAGTTGCTTCAACTGAAAATGTATTGTTTCACATACCATCAACTAAACATGGCAATCCTCTACAAAGCAGCACTTCATGTACGAAATGTTGTTGCTTCAGTATAAAGGAAATACTTTAATAAAAAATAAAATGTACTCAAAATAAAGATTTTATTGCGTTACAGGTGGTCAATGTCATTACTTCAATTAGGCTATGATGCCAGTACTTCGGCTGATAACGGGAGTTACTAGCCGAACTGGGAATGGAAATAGAGGTAAGAAAAATGCACTCCTACTGTTCCCCCCAGAAATGTCACCAAACGGAAGCAGTAGAATTTTCTGGAAGGCTTATGGCTTGAAATAAAAAAGAGAAACAAATCTAGTATTTTGCCTGTAAAATTGTTTAGAATATAAACTCATAGAAAACTAAAATAATACAAACTCTTTACAGAGAAACCAAACAATTGAAACCCCATTTAATGGGAAAATAAAATTCGAAAAAATAATATTTGGCTTAAAATAATAAAAAAAAAGTCCAACAACAACTTTAAAACTATAATAATAACATACTAAAAAGAAGATTAAAAAAACGGATTCCATAGTGAATCCAGCTTACAGGTCATGGTTTTTTCAAATAAACTGGCCAAAGAGGTGAGGTGAAATTGATACAGGGAGGCTGGATAGGAAAAGCTCTAAGAGGAGGAATGAAGATGCCGAATGGGTCCACACAAAGTAATGGGAAAAAGGAGCAGCATCAGGTGAGGGAAAATACATTTTTTAATAATGTCAGAAGGAGAGCCTCAGGAAGGTGTCCTTCCGAAAAAACAAGTTGGAAGGAGGAGGACAAAGAAGGTAGAAGGATCCGGGGAGGAGAAATAAAGCTTTGGAAAGAAGGAATAGGGGTTCATGCACTAACCGCCAAGAAGAGCAGTTGGATAAAATTGAAACTGCCACAAGTTGCAGGGCACAGGAATGGTATGGATGAAAGAAAAACCTGTCAATGTAACCACGGCTGAAAAACCATGAAAGTACGATTTAATACCCTTTTAAGCTGCAACTATTATTTGCAGCTTAAAAGAACATACAATTCAATTTAGAACAAGCAAAAGCGCGCCTCGCGCGGCAGCAGGGGGAGGGGGCCTGCCGATTCCCTTGCGGGAGCCAGCGGCGATAATTGACACCATATGGCGCTGCCGCTCGCTCCCGCAAGGCAATCGCCACACGTGCACGCGTTGCCATTGAAGGCAATGGAACGCGTGCACGTTTTTGGGGAAAAAAGGGAACCGATGGCTAAAGGTCTCCTCTATGCAGCGCATGCGCATTGCGTAGGCGAGACCTAAAAAGGTTTCTTGGAGCCAAATCAAAGTGCCTAATTTAAACATTTCTAACATACATATAATACAGCAAAAACAGTAATAGAATTGGTTGTTTTTCTACAAAGAGCAGGATAGTCCGCAGGTAAAGGCGGTTGGTAAGGTAATTAACAAGTGAAGCATGCTTGCTTCCAACTCTTGATAAGATTGTAAAATAAGTAGAGGCAACAATAGAGAGAGAAAAAAATGACAAAATAGATCACAGTGGGAACAGGAATGCAATTACATAACATATTTCATCACTAATCAGTGTGCTAGATCCACATCTGGAAGTTTGGAAAGGAAGCTCGTGTTACATGCTGTATCAAATGACCTCTATTTGTGAAAACATTTAAGGAAAATGACGACAAGCTGCGGGCACAATTTAGTCATTAAAGAAACAAGTAGTCATTAAAGAAACAAGCCAGATTATAACAGAGTAGTCCAGTCCTCTGCTCTGTTCAAGCCAGTGTGTAAGCTGTTGGTACGAAGTATCCACTTGACTTCCTCTTTGGTGAGTAATGAGGTCATGTCTACGACTCTGGGTAGGGGCATTACCACAGTGATCACCTGCCAGCGTAGATCATTCTCTGTATGTCCCTTGAGTTCAAAGTGGTCCACCAATGTGGTGTTGCTGACTTTTCATCAAATGCGGCTCCTGTGTTGACAGATCCATGAGGCTTGAGCCAATAACTTGTTTAAAATATTTTCCCAGTGATATTGCTCATCTCCTGGGAGACCTATACACAGATTGAGATTAAAATCACCCGATATAAACGAAGGCAGAGAGCTATAATGTGCTGAAGGTGTTGAGGTATTGCTTCAATTTACTACAAGTGCTAATGTGGACATCAATATTAAAGGATTTTTCTTTCCTCTAATGGAGCTCTAAATCAATAACAATATTGTTGGTGCATCTTCACCTTTTAATCCAGTGTCGTTAAGTTGCAGATATGAAGCTACAAATATTAATAAACCTTCTTTCAGCCCCCCTTTTTTGGCCTTTTTGTACCATGTTTCCTGCACCAACCACAATACCAAAGGTTGTTACAAATATCAATCACCATCCTCATCTTCTAACAATCCTTCACACCCTCTTACATGCCAGGAACAGTTTTTATTTTGTCTTGGACATGCGCAGTAACTGACTGAAGCTATGTCATATTTTTGTGTTCTTGTTTGTGTATTTGGTGGGGCTCTCATTAGATCACATGGGTAGTCCTTCAGGAGATTCTTAGAAAAAGTGCTTGTGGCCATCAGTGTGAATTAGTCCCAACATGTCTTGCAATATTTATGCCTCAGTGTCTAAAGATATATTTACTGTCAAATATGTAGTGTAGAGCTTCTTGGTATCTCCTCATCTCTATTGTAGGACCTTTTAGTAGATGCAGTGTTGAGGATTCAAAACAGATGGAAACACCACCTTTGGAGCCTATGTGTTTTAGGTCATCATGGTTCAACAGGCCATGGGTTATGTTTCTGTAGATAAGGACTTGTATTTGTTGTAAAATGCCAAACATTGTTTATTATAGATCATACCTTGGTTATCAGTAATGCCTTTATCTGGGTTCAGTTTGCTATGGATATAATGCTTCCTCTCAACGTATGCCCTAAAAGAGTAAGGGCCTAATTACGAGTTCACCGGTCCATAGGACCGCTGAGCCCATGGTGGCAGACCGTGGACCGCCAGACTGGTGGTCCCCTCGACGTATTAAAACTAGGGCAATTGGACCGCCACAGTGCGCTGCAACTGCCGGGGATCCGTGATGCGGTGGCGCAGCAGTCTGAGGAAGTATTATGCTGGCGGTGCAGCTGCCGCACCACTGCCCATATTACGAGTTTCATCACCGTCCTCCTTTTTATTGCGGTGAGCCAGCCATGAAAAGGGTGGCGGTAAGGAAACTAAGAGGCCCCTAACAGGAGGGCCCCCTGCTGCTCTTGGGCCATAGGGTGAATGCAGGGGGGCACATGTTGTGCCCCCTGTACATTTGCACCCCCAGTTCCTGCACGTTATGGAATGCATGACATTGTGCATTCCATATTGTGCAGGAACGGGCAGCGGCGGTCTCAAGGCAGTGCATGTCTAAGGCACACCTATGGGCCTTAGTTACGCACTGCCGCTGCATCGCTCCCCCGCCTGCCCAGGATTGACTCGTAATCCAGCAGGCGGTCTGACTGCAGATTTGCCAGTCTTCCTTTGGGGCGCTGGCGTGGCGGTCCACAGGAAGACCACCAAACTCGTAATCAGGCGCTAAGCGTTTGGTGAGCATACTCATTTAAGGTCATCATTCCATTTGTGTGACAACATTTACTTGTTCTGTACTACGTGGCCAAAAATACATCCCTCTATTTGCGAGGCAGGCTATTTCTGCCTCTCACCCAAGGTAGTGAATATTGAATGTAGAGGATTTAATTTCGATTAGCTTGCCACTTGATGAGGCATGGAGTGAACATGGCCATTTGATGATGGTGAGCATCAGGCTGGCTGAATCCACCTCTTTGAACTAAGTATATCTTTATACAAGCTTTATTGGAGGGTAGAGGATGTGGCCTAATGGCTAGAGCGGTCGACCTCGAAGCTTGGGAACTGGGTCCGAGTCTCGGGAGGGAGGTTCAACATCCTGTGATTCTGGGCAAATCACATAATCTCCCTGTGCCTAACAAAATTAATGTGTCCGTCTGTGTAAAGCGCTCTGATGCTTTCTGGTCGCGTTCGCGCTATATAAACCCCCCCCCCCCAAAGGACATTTTGCATACCTCCTGCCCCTTGAATTTGGTATCATGGCTCTGTCTCAATCTTTTAACAGTTTTATCAGAAACTCTTTGCAGCTTCTTGTACTTGAGTCAGCCTTTTGGGCCATCAGACACACATTCCTAGCAAAGAAAATGAAAGTTGAACAATTTGCTGTTAATGTGACTCAAAAATCTCTGATCATTTCAACACATATTACATTAGGCTCCTAAATAGAATGAAAATCGTGTTAAGCACAGATTCACCTGTGATGTTGACTCATTGGCAGAGAAACATTATTAAGATAAACCTCTGGAAAAATATCTTGTATTCTGAAATGTCAATTCATGTCAAAAATGGATATTTTAAGACCGAAAACCAGTTTTGTAAAATATGTATTTGCTCTTTGAATGTAACACCTTGGGTATGTACAAATGATTTGCTACTGAGGAAAGGGGTTAGGCATGCTAAATTTGATGCGCTATGTTGAGGACGATTGGCTCAAATGGGCCCTATAGTATCTGTATTATGTTTATGCATTTATAAAGATTGTAGGAAAGTAGGATCTGCTTCTTATGGTTACCCCCACTTTTTGCTTGATGTCTCACTGTTTTTGACTAGTCTGACTGGGATCCTGCTAATCAGGACCCCAGTCTATCTGCCTTCTCCCTTAAATTGACATACAGGTACTTTGGTACACTCCAGATTGGATACTGGGGTACCCTTGTAAGTCCCTAGTATATGGTACCCATGTACCCAGGGCATAGGTACCCCAGAGGCCTCTCATGGGCTGAAGCATGAATTATGCCACCCATGAGAGGCCATGCAAAATGGAACTCCAGGTCTGCTACTGCAGCCTGTGTAAGATGGTGCTTGCACCACTTACTTTAGATATAGGTTCACTATATCTATAGGTCACTACACTTAAAACTACACCCCTATAGCAGGCCTTATCAATCCTGAAGGCAGGGTGCTGGGTTTTATGTGAGAGGGTGCCCCTGCATGAGCAGAGCCTCTCTGCAGCCTTCGGAGACCATTCTCCCAGGTTGTCTGTGACTCAGCCGGACATATAGGTTAGAGGTGCATTATAACCTCGCGGTAAATGCTAGCTCGAAAACGGCTGCATAGAAACATATCGTGTTTGGTATCAAACACCTTGGAATCATACCTCCACATCAGTAACTGATGTGGGAGGTATGATTCCACCCTTCAGAAGCGAGCTTCGTGGGGTCACTGGTCTAACCGGTGCCAGCCTTCTTGACCCGGGCAGCACAAAATGGATGCTGCCGACCAGAGACACATTTCTGCCCTCCTGCTGCTGAGCCAAGCTCGAGCAGAGGAAGGCAGCACAATAGGCATCCTGTCACAGGGAGGTGTGACCACCTCCCAGACAGGGTTTAGTGTATTTGGGCTGGGTGGGTGCACTCTGAGAGTGCCTGAAAGTCTGCACCAGGGGCACATTTGGTGTCCCTGTGCATGGTCCAGCTCAAACCAGTTCTGGGAGCCATTGGCTCCTGCTCTGGCGCAAAACTGGACAAAGGACTTGGGTGTAACCACCCCTCTGTCCTGACCCTCACCTAGGAGGGTCCCCCGAATCTGTCCAACCCTCTCCCGTGGGTACATAAGGGCTTACCTGGCTGTAAGACTTTGGATTTTACGTGGACAAGATTCTACAAGAAGAAACCACTACGCTTCGACCGTCTGGACACGCTGGACTTCGCTGGACCTCCATTGGGCTCGACTTCGTCTCCCTTTCCGTCCAAAGCCTCATCTGTGTCCGTGCTCCATACAGGCGCTGTGCAGGACCCTGTGGAACTCCAAGACAACTGAAGAATCTCCCTTGGGGTGAATGAGTCACTCCCCTGCATTCGCAGGCATCGTAATGCATCTGACCGGTCTGCTGATCCTGAGCTCCTGCAGACTCCGAAGGCTCCAGCAACACAGGACGTGGGTTCCAAAGGTCTCCGAGGTTGACCTGCCCTCTCACCAAGATTGAGGCCAGTATCCCTTGTGGAGATCGCATAAACCGTACCTCATAGCATTGGGCTATTTGTAGCCCCAACCCCAGCGCACATTTTCTACAAAGGACTCCGGCCTCTTCACACTCTGTGCCCTACTAGCTGTTGTTCTGTGAAACTGCCTGAGGTCCCCTTGCAACTTCTGTGCCTCCGGCCTGTGGGTCTACTTGAGGGTCAACACTGCTTTTCTTGGGCTCACCTGGTTGTTCCAGGCCTGCCCTGACCACCCTTGCTGTGGTGAGTCCCCTGGTCCTTGATGGGCCAGACTCTAACTGAACTTGACCATCTTCGTGATTTGCCGCTGCCAAGGCTTGTTGGTGCTCCCGCCGGACACCGACCCCTCAGCACTCGACATCCTTTGTGGGACAGCTCGTATCCGGCTCCTGGTTGTCCTAGACGTCTCCTGGTCCCTGCAGCTGAAGAGTCAAGCTCCCCGTCAATGCACCTGAAGCACCCGACATCGGTGGGCATTCATCTACTGAGCCCTTAGTCACTCTGGAGTGACCCAGTCTCTGTCCCCTCTGCTTTCAGGTTCCTTCCTTCCAGAATCCAGGGTTGGATTCCACCGGACCCTTTTCCCCTTCCGGCAGCAGTACTTCTGTGCAGCTCTCCATTGAGAACGACAGCAGTTTCCGATGCCACTTCAGACCTATGCACCCGGCTCCTCTGGGATAAGTAACTCGGGTACTTCGGTATCCACGGTTGGGGTGGCTATTCAAACTCTTAAGTTCCAACAGGTTTGCTCGAAATCCTCCTAGAAGGGTCCTTAAACTTTAAAAGTGTAACCGCGACTTTCCCATAGAATTGTACGGAGCCCGCGGTCGTGTTCCCACACTGCACCCGGCCTCCGTGGGGTCCCTGTCTACTCACCTTGGGTGGTTCCTTGGGGTCCCAGCGATTCTACGTGCTCCAGACCTTGTGTTGATCTCAGTCGTGACTGTTATACCACTATTTTAGTATATGGTTTGGTCTCCCCCTGGAGCCCACTGCGTATTGTGCTACTTACAACTGTTCTATTGATCTCGTATTGTGTGCTTTGTGTTCTATCCTCGTGTAGAGTATAGTAGAGAGTGTTATATTAATAAATACATATTTTTATATAACTACTGTGTGGTTCTCCTTCATTTAGTCATTCAGGAGGTGATATTCAGGTAAAACAAGCTACTTTACATTCCTTCAAGATTAAGCCTGAAGGCTGCTCTCCACAGCTACCACTAGGAGAGCTTTCTAAAGGTTATCTTTGACCTCATACATCATAAGGGTCGTTTGGACTGATACAGGGTGCCCACTTTAAGTAGTGGACAGCATATACCAGGCCAACTTCTCACATTGGTGTGCAGCGGTTGAGATTCAAGCTTGCTATTGTCTTACCAGATAAATCTCATTGAGTGATTAACTGAAAACCACTAAAGTATTAGGCACATATAATACTTCAAGATTAGAATAAGTAAGTTCTACTGAACTTGGGGTTGGGTAAGTCAAGGGTCTAGCACACCCTTTCTCCAACCTAAGAGAGTTTAGTTCCCACTAGGTTAGGTAGGTGCACACACCACACACATTTAGTATGTCTTCTAAAGGAGAAGCCAGTGGCTCTCTGCCTTCTAGATACAATGGTCTTTCATTTCAGGATTTGAAAGCCATGTGTGCTTCAAGGAAGCTGAAGACAGGGAGAAATGCAAACACCCAACGTCTCATTGAGGTGTTACTCTTAGATGACCTTAGAAAGACCCCAGCGTCTGATGAGGTAGATAGAGTGGGTGGGGCAGGGAATGAGGACAGGCCAGGGAGTGAAACCTTCTTTGACCTAGAATCAAACCCTGACCAGGAGGATCAAAATGAGTCCCCCCTGGACAACTTATATCTTCCAGGAGGTGATGGAGAAGGCCCCAGTGGCCCTCTCTTTATTCCTCCAGGAAGAGTGCAGAGTTTACCCAGGAGATCTCGGTCTCCCTCTGCTGAATCTCACCATTCAGGAACTTCTATAGGGACCTCCATATCTCATAAGAGAGATAGCTCTTATGACAGAGAGTGCCAATTTCTAGAGCTTGAGAAAGTCAAGCTTAGGCTCAGGCAAGAGCAATTGGCACTAGATAGGGAATCCTTAGAGCTCCAGAAGGATAGAAAGAAATTGGGACTAGAGTCCCATGGTGGCAGCAAGTGTCCCTAGGGTTAAGGAATATACTAATGACCATAGGAACCTGAGCAAGATAGTCCCTCCCTACCATGGTGGGGATGACATCCACAAATGGATAACTGCTTTGGAGATGGCCTGTAAGGTACAGAGGGTCCCTCAAGAGCAGTGAGCAGCTATCTTGTGGCTCTCCTTTGCTGACAAAGGTAGAGATAAGCTCCTCACTGTTAGATAAGAGGATGCTGACAATTATTCAGTCCTGAAGAGTGCTCTCATTGATGGGTTTGGCTTAACCACTGAACAATACAGGATTAAGTTCAGAGACACCCAGAAGGCACAGACTCAGGACTGGGTAGACTTTGTAGATTGTACTACTAAGTCTCTGGAGGGCTGGTTGCTTGGCAGCAAAGTGAATGATTTCAAGGGATTGTACAATTTGATTATGAGGGAGCAGATCCTTAATAATTGCCAAAACCAGTTGTTGCATCAATACCTGGTTGACTCTGATCTGACTTCTCCCCAAGAATTGGGAAAGAAGGCAGATAGGTGGGTCAGAACCAGGGTGAAGCAGAAAAATCAGAACCAAGGTGGTGACCAAAAGAAGCAGGATGCTAAACCTACAGATAAGGGTGGGGAGAAGGGTAAAGACCAGAAGTCTTCTTCAGGGCCCCAAAAACCTGCATCTGAGGGTGGGTCACAATCTACCAAGGGAAAAGGCAGAAAGAAGCCTTGGTGTTTCCTGTGTAAGGAAAAGACACATTGGCCTAGGGATGCCAATTGTGCCAAAGCCAAGGATCCTCCTACCACCACCACAGCCCCTAAGGCAACCTTACCCCCTAGTTCAGCTTCAAGTGGTGGTACAGGGAACAAGGGTATAGTAGGGTTAACCCTGGGTTCTGAGATGGGTTCTGGCCTAGTCAGAACTCCAGCTCAGGCTGATTTAGTCTGTGATGGAGGCATGGATATTGCCTCCCTATTTGTCAGTCCCAGTAACCTGGGCAAATACAGACAACAGCCCTTAATAAATGGTAAGGAGGCCAAGGCATACAGGGACACAGGAGCCAGTGTCACAATGGTGTCTAAGGATCTTGTGAGCCCTGACCAGATCATACTTGGTGAGATGTACCAAGTGACCAATGCTAGCAATGTCAGGACAGACCATTCCTTGGCAGTTGTTAATTTCAGCTGGGGAGGGGTAACTGGCCCTAAGAAGGTTGTGGTTAGCTCAGACCTCCCCGTGGAATGCTTATTGGGCAATGATTTGGAAACTTCAGCCTGGGCTGAAGTGGAACTCAGGACACATGCAGCAATGTTGGGCATCTCTGCAGATGTGTTTGCTGTGACCAGGTCACAGGCAAAAATGTCTTCCACTGAACAGGCCCTGGATCCTGGAAAAATGGACCAGGTGCCTTCCAAGAGAAGGAGCAGTAGGGGTAAGGCAGTGTCTTCCCCCCAGACTCAGAGTAAGGATCAGTCTCCTGAGGAAGATGATCCCAGTCCCTGTGAAGGAAGTGTCTCAGAGGAACTTGAGCCTGATCAGGTTGAGTTCTTGGGGACAGGGGGCCCTTCCAGGGCAGAGCTGAGTCAGGAGCAGCACAGCTGCCCCTCTCTTGAACCCCTTAGACAGCAAGCTGCTGCTGAGGCTGCTGGGAGTGCCAGTGGGTCCCACAGGATCTACTGGGATGAAGGACTCCTTTACTCAGAGGGTAGAGACCCCAAGCCTGGTGCTACCAGGAGGTTGGTTATACCTCTGACGTTTAGGGGCTTCCTACTGACACTGGCACATGATATCCCTTTAGCAGGACACCTAGGCCAAAGCAAGACTTGGGACAGGCTTGTCCCTCACTTTCACTGGCCTCACATGTCAGAGGACACAAAGGAGTTTTGTCGCTCCTGCACCACCTGTCAAGCCAGTGATAAGGCAGGTGGTACCACAAAGGCCCCCCTAATACCATGCCCTGTGGTGGGGGTTCCCTTTGTGAGGGTTGGGATTGACATTGTTGGTCCCATGGATCCCCCAACTGCATCTGGGCACAGATTTATTCTAGTGGTGGTGGACCATGCCACTAGGTACCCAGAAGAAATACCCCTTAGAACCACCACAGCTCCTGTGGTGGCCAGGGCCCTCCTGGGAATCTTTTCCAGAGTGGGTTTCCCTAAGGAGGTCTTAACTGACAGAGGTGCAAACTTCATGTCAAGTTACATAACTGCTATGTGGAAGGAGTGTGGAGTGAATTACAAATTCACCACACCCTATCACCCACAATGCAATGGTTGGTTGAAAGATTCAACAAAACCCTGAATGGCATGATCAAAGGTCTCCCAGAAAAGCTTAGGCGAAAATGGGATGTCCTCTTGCCCTGCCTTCTCTTTGCCTACAGAGAGGTTCCTCAGAAGTGGGTTGGCTACAGCCCTTTTGAACTTCTGTTTGGACATCCAGTTAGGGGTCCCTTGTGTTTAGTTAAGGAGGGATGGGAGTTACCTCTCAAACCACCTAAACAAGACATAGTGGACTATGTACTTGGTCTCCGCTCCAGGATGGCTGAGTATATGAGGAAGGCATCCAAAAACCTTGAGGTTGGCCAGGAATTACAGAAAGCCTGGCATGACCAAAAGGCTGTTCTGACTGTGTACCAGCAGGACAGAAGGTATGGGTGTTAGGGCTTGTGGCCCCAGCAGATCTCCAGGACAAGTGGAGTGGACCCCATACCATAATTGAGCAGAAGGAAGAGGTCACCTACCTGGTGGACCTTGGAACTCCCAGGAGCCCCCACAGGGTGCTCCATGTGAACAGGCTCAAGCCATATGTTGACAGGGCAGACATGGGCTTGCTCATGGCTACTGATGAGGGACAGGAGGAAGAGAGTGACCCACTCCCTGACCTCCTCTCACAGAACCCTGATGATGGTTCAGTAGATGGTGTAGCCTTGGCAGGCAGCCTCACTGAATAGCAACAGACTGATTGCAGGAAGGTCCTCAATCAGTACAGACATATGTTTTCACTGACTCCTAGTCAGACCACCTAATGTACCCATGAAGTGGACACAGGTGACAGTCTGCCTGTTAAAAATAAGATTTACAGGCAACCTGACCATGTCAGGGACTGCATCAGGACTGAGGTCCAGAAGATGTTGGAATTGGGAGTAATTGAGCCCTCAGATAGCCCTTGGGCTAGTCCAGTAGTCTTAGAACCAAAACCTCACACCCAGGCTGGTAAGAGAGATGAGGTTCTGTGTTGACTACAGGGGACTCAATGCAGTCACTAGGACTGATGCTCATCCTATTCCAAGGGCTGATGAGCTCATTGATACTTTGGCCTCAGCCAAGTTCTTGAGTACATTTGACCTCACTGCTGGATATTGGCAAATCAGACTAGCTGATGATGCCAAGCCCAAAACAGCATTTTTAACCCCTAGTGGGCACTATCAGTTTGTGGTAATGCCCTTTGGCTTGAATAATGCACCTGCCACATTTCAAAGGTTGGTGAATAAAGTACTCACAGGCCTGGAAGACTATAGTGCAGCTTATCTTGATGATATTGCTGTCTTTAGTTCCACCTGGGAGGATCACCTGGTCCACCTGAGAAATGTTCTGGAGGCCCTGCAAAAGGCAGGCCTCACTATCAAGGCCACCAAGTGCCAGATAGGGCAGAGTAAGGTTGTGTACCTGGGCCACCTTGTGGGTGGAGGTCAGGTTCAACCATTGCAGAGCAAAATCCAGACCATCATGGACTGGGTTGCTCCAACTACCCAGACTCAGGTCAGAGCTTTCTTGGGCCTGACTGGGTACTACAGGAGGTTTGTCAAAGGATATGGATCCATAGTGACCCTCTGAATGATCTGACCTCTAAAAGAATGCCAAAGAAACTTCAGTGGACAGTTAGCTGTCAGAAGGCATTTAATGACCTGAAGCAGGCCATGTGCACTGCTCCCATTCTGCAAAGTCCTGACTATTCCAAACAATTCATTGTTCAAACTGATGCATCTGAGTTGGGGGTAGGGGCTGTGTTATCACAACTGAATGAAGAAGGTCAGGATCAGCCAGTAGCTTTTATAAGCAGAAGGCTGACCCCCAGAGAGAAACGTTGGTCAGCTATTGAGAGGGAAGCCTTTGCTGTGGTTTGGGCTCTGAAGAAGTTGAGGCCATACTTATTTGGCACTCACTTCCTTGTTCAGACAGACCATAAGCCCCTCTTATGGCTAAAACAGATGAAGGGTGAAAACCCCAAACTTTTGAGGTGATCCATTTCCCTACAGGGGATGGACTATACAGTGGAACATAGACCTGGGAGTAACCATGCCAATGCAGATTGACTCTCCAGATATTTCCACTTAGAAAATGAAGACTCAACTGGTCAAGGTTATTCTCATGTCCTTTCGTTTGGGGGGGGTTGTGTAGGAAAGTAGGATCTGCTTCTTATGGTTACCCCCACTTTTTGCTTGATGTCTCACTGTTTTTGACTAGTCTGACTGGGATCCTGCTAATCAGGACCCCAGTCTATCTGCTTTCTCCCTTAAATTGACATACAGGTACTTTGGTACACTCCAGATTGGATACTGGGGTACCCTTGTAGGTCCCTAGTATATGGTACCCATGTACCCAGGGCATAGGTACCCCAGAAGCCTCCCATGGGCTGAAGCATGTATTATGCCACCCATGAGAGGCCATGCAAAATGGAACTCCAGGTCTGCTACTGCAGCCTGTGTAAGATGGTGCTTGCACCACTTACTTTAGATATAGGTTCACTATATCTATAGGTCACTACACTTAAAGCTTATAAGTCACCCCTATAGCAGGCTTTATCAATCCTGAAGGCAGGGTGCTGGGTTTTATGTGAGAGGGTGCCTCTGCATGAGCAGAGCCTCTCTGCCGCCTTCGGAGACCATTCTCCCGGGTTGTCTGTGCCTCAGCCGGACATATAGGTAGAGGTGCATTATAACCTCGCGGTAAATGCTATCTCGAAAACGGCTACATAGAAACATATCGTGTTTGGTATCAAACACCTTGGAATCATACCTCCTCACCAGTAACTGGTGTGGGAGGTATGATTCCACCCTTCAGAAGCGAGCTTCGTGGGGTCACTGGTCTAACCGGTGCCAGCCTTCTCGACCCGGGCAGCACAAAATGGATGCTGCCAACCAGAGACACATTTCTGCCCTCCTGCTGCTGAGCATACATAAGGGCTTACCTGGCTTTAAGACTTTGGATTTTACGTGGACAAGATTCTGCAAGAAGAAACCACTACGCTTCGACCGTCTGGACACGCTGGACTTCTCTGGACCTCCATTGGGCTCGACTTCGTCTCCCTTTCCGTCCAAAGCCTTGTCTGTGTCCGTGCTCCATACAGGCTCCGTGCAGGACCCTGTGGAATTCCAAGACAACTGAAGAATCTCCCTTGAGGTGAAGGAGCCACTCCCCTGCATTCGCAGGCACCATAATGCATCTGACTGGTCTGCTGATCCTGAGCTCCTGCAGACTCCGAAGGCTCCAGCAACACAGGACTTGGGTTCCCAATGTCTCTGAGATTGAGCTGTCCTCTCACCAAGTTTAAGGCCAGTATCCCTCGTGGGGACCGCATAACCCGTACCTCTGTGCACCTCGTTTATTTGCAGCTGCATATGCTTGTTGTCGTGCAACAATTCTGTGCGTTGAGCTATTTGTAGCCCTGACCCCAGCGCACATTTTCTACAAAGGACTCTGGCCTCCTCCCACTCTGTGCCCTGCTAGCTGTTTTTCTGTGAAACTGCCTGAGGTCCCCTTGCGACTCCTGTGCCTCCGGCCTGTGGGTCCACTTGAGGGTCAACACTGCTTTTCTTGGGCTCCCCTGGTTGCTCCGGGCCTGCCCTGACTCCCCTTGTTGTGGTGAGTCTCCTGGTCGTTGCTGGGCCAGACCGTAACTGAACTTGACCATCTTCAAGGGTTGCTGCTGCCAAGGCTTGTTGGTGCTCCCGCCGGTCACCGACCCCTCAGCACTCGACATCTTTCATGGGACAGCTCGTATCCAGCTCCTGGTTGTCCTAGACATCTCCTGGTCCCTGCAGCTGAAGAGTCAAGCTCCCCGTCAATGCACCTGAAGCACCCGACCTCGGTGGGCATTCGTCTACTGAGCCCCTGGTCACTCTGGAGTGACCCAGACTCTTTCCCCTCTGCTTTCAGGTTCCTTCCTTCCAGAATCCAGGCTTGGATTCCACCGGACCCTTTTCACCTTCACGGCAGCAGTACTTCTTTGCAGCTCTCCATTGAGAACGACGGCAGTTTCTGACGCCACTTCAGACCTATACACCCGGCTCCTCTGGGATAGGTAACTCGGGTACTTCGGTATCCATGGGTAGGGTGGCTCTTCAAACTCTTAAGTTCCAACAGGTTTGCTGGAAGTCCTCCTAGAAGGGTCCTTAAACTTTAAAAGTGTAACCGCGACTTTCCCATATAATTGTACGGAGCCCGCGGTCGTGTTCCCACACTGCACCCGGCCTCCATGGGGTCCCTGTCTACTCACCTTGGGTGGTTCCTTGGGGTCCCAGCGATTCTACGTGCTCCAGACCTTGTCTTGATCTCAGTCGTGACTGTTATACCACTATTTTAGTATATGGTTTGGTCTCCCCCTGGAGCCCACTGCGAGTGTGTTATATTAATAAATACATATTTTTATATAACTACTGTGTGGTTCTCCTTCATTTAGTCATTCAGGAGGTAATATTCTGGTAAAACAAGCTGTTTTACATTCCTTCAAGATTAAGCCTGAAGGCTGCTCTCCACAGCTACCACTAGGATAGCTTTCTAAAGGTTATCTTTGACCTCATACATCATAAGGGTCATTTGGACTGGTACAGGGTGCCCACTTTAACTAGTGGACAGCATATACCAGGCCAACTTCTCACAAAGATGTTACTATCACCTTACCTTTATAAAAATTGCATTAACCTCAGGGAGACCTAGTAGTAAATATAAGAAATTGGGTTGCTGGTTGAGGGGGGTAGAACCCTACTCAAGCAGAAACCACAATCCTTGTCAGGGTGAAGCCACGAGCAACACCAAATTAACCTGTGCTCAACTCTCTGGTGGCTTGGCACAAAGCAGTTAGGCTTCACCTAGAGGCAATATGTTAAGTATTTGTGTAACACTTCAAGCACTAAAACAGTGAAAACACACCACAAAAGGATCGTACACCAGATTAGAAAATAGGGTAATTTTTAATAAATGAAACAAAACCAAAATGACACAAATCCATACAGTAGATCCAGAGATATGCAATTTTAAGGATTTCAGTGAAAATAGTGCCAGAAAGCAACAAGCGCCAACTGTGGATACCTGGTCGCGCCAGACCTGGATATGGAGTAGCACAGGAGAGGCAATTTCCATTGAAGCCTAGTGAGCTAAATTGGGAGGGTCATTGTATAGTATGGGGTATGGGAGAACTCTGCAAAGCTGAGAAGCATCCAGCATTTCAGCCCATGGTTGCATGAAACCTCGTAGTAGCTTTGTTTCTGCATATTATATACTGAGGAAATGAAATGCATCACGAGCCTAAAAAACTTTGAGTGGGATGGTTGGGAGTGTTATAGGGTTTGGCCAGGCTTCCGAGTTTCAATTTGAAATACTTTGCCTGACCTTCTCCAAGCACAGAATGTGCCTGCAGATTGTGATGAGATGAAATCTGTTTGCTGGCCTCCACATAAATGGATTCCATTCTAGATTAGAAGAGGAGAACATTGTCTTCAGCTCTCTTGTGTCCTTCTGCTCCTGCACTTTTTGTCTCCAGCTAGTTGCACCAGCATCCTGCAGACTAATGAAGCTAAAATTGTCTAAGTCCTGTCAGTGGAGCCAACTTATGACAGTGGTACTGCCCTACTGTGGCTGAAGAATGCACAAGGCCCTGGGTTAGAAGAACTGCTCTGGTGGATTACCACTGCAACATGTACAAGTGGACGTTTTTCATGTCTGCGTTGTAGAATTCCCCTCTGTTGCTAGAGGTTGAAGAATGTCCCAAACACAGAAAAAGCTGGTGCCTGCTGTGGAAAATTCATGCGAAGCCTTTTTTTTTTTTTAAATGCAGATTTATATATCGCGAACTTGACCCGAAGGTATTGGAGCGCTTTACATGAGCACCGGTTATTCTACACAAGGACACATTCAGGCACTGGGAGATTAAGTGATTTGCCCAGAATCACAGGATGTGGCCGCGACCCCGAGGCTCGAACACTGGTTTCCAGCACCAAAGTCGGCAATCTAGCCGTCAGACCACATCCTCTCCCTCTTTTCATCTGGTAGTTAGCCGTGGACCTAAAATTTGGGTTGTAGAAAGCCCATTCCAGCTAGAAGCTCTGGACTGGGAGCCGAGGGATCATTCATGAAGATCTGACCACTTTTTAGGTCTCGCTTGGCGTTAGCAGCGCGCATGCGCTGCTCTCGCCATGCGAGGGCCTCTTGGAATCAATACGGTTTTCGACCTTTTGTCTCTGCTCCGCCTGTAATTTTCATTGGCGAGCGTCGTTTGTCGTCAGTGTTTATGTTAAACACAGTTTGTTGATTGCACCAGTGTCCTTAGCCCCTCCTTGTTGCCATCCTGTCCACTTTAGGTCACGCCCACCTGGACTGGATGTTTTACTTGCGGCGTGATACTCTCTCCTTAATTAGTGGGAGAGAACTTTTTTTTGGTCATTCCGGCTATGAAGTGCGATGTTTTAAGTTTTATGTTGACACCGCGCTTCATTTATTTATTTAATTTTTTGCTTTCATTCGGAGCGCGGCGCTCGAATTAGTGGGTAAGCACTTTTTTTGGTTATTATTATTCACCTAACTCCTCATGGGGTGCGTTTTATTTGCATTTAGTAACCACAACGCAGTGATTTACACACCGCGCTTTCACTGCCGTGACGTTTGCGCTGTTGAAAAGTAAGAATTAATGTTTGAAAACGTCACGGCAGTGAAAGCGCGGTGTGTGCGCTGTTGAAAAGTAAGAATGAATGTTTGCACACACCGCGCTTTCACTTTATTAAAGGGCTGCAGGGGAGGGATGCAGGGGGCAAGGCGGACTGGTTCTCGTCCCTGCTACGCGTTGTTTGGTAGCTGGCAGCCCTCTGTTGTGGGTGTGACCCATTGGGGTGTATGTGTGTGTGTGTGTGTGTAGTTGTTGTCCCTGCCACTTGCAGAGGCGCGCATTGTCGGTGCAGCTCCTGTTTGTGTATGTTGTGTGCTGGTTGGTTGTACTTCAAAAAGAAGGAAGATCGGGGTCGGTGACTGCAGGCGACAGCAGTATGGTGTCTCCCAGCACCTGCACCAACAGAATTCTCTCCTTTGTTCCCTTCCTGCTTGTGTTGTTCGACTTGCAGTATGAAGGTAAGAATGCTGGGGGAGCCATGTGTACCGCAGGACACTGTGAAATGCACATATTTAGTTCTACAGAGTAGAACAAGCATTAAAAATGCAATAGGTCTCGCCTTTCATTAAGTTAAAGCCATTTGCTTTGCTATACAATACCATTAGCAAAGCAAATGGCTTTAACTTAATCAAAGGCGAGACCTATTGCATTTTCAATGCTTGTTATTTATTACAATAGGAGAGGAGAGCTTCAGAAATATTTGTAGAAAGGTCAGGCCAATGTTCTAATCAAGAGCACCAGGCCAAGGTACAAAAAAACCTATTTAAAAAAAAAAGACACAATACCAACACCTTTTTCTTGTCAGTTTTGTTGCTGTGGGATTTTTGGCACACATTTTGAGGCTTCAGAAGGACTGCACTACCAGCGTGTGCAACTTTATGGAACTCTTTTCTCTGCACCTGCCAGGTTTGCTTCTCTGAAAAGTGTTGTTCTACAGAAAACTTTCAAGGAGGTAAAAGCTTTCAAAGGAACAATTATCAGAATCGACCATTTCAAGTTGGGCACAGAGGGTGCCTGGTTCCTGTTCATTTATATTCTTCACCCATATGATAACTTTGAATTCTTGTTTCCTTTGTTCTGCTATGGGTTGATTTTTGTTTTTCTACATAACTTATGATCTCTTGAAATGTTTTGCTGCATTTCAGTGACATTTTACTTACTAATATTTTGATTGCTTTATCTAACTTGATTTTTAACTTTGTAGTTTATCTTTTTACTGCATTTTGGCTTATTATTGCACTTACACTACACGCATTTGTCAGATGAAGGCACTTTTCTTTGTACCACGCTAACAAGGATGAGTCTGGGATTCTGCACAGGACCCAGTTGACCTTTGTGGGCCTGACTATTTGTGCAGTCAGTGGTGAGATGAAGACTGTGTCTTCTCTCCCCACAGCCTACGCCTATAATTCCCTACATTGTAAGAACACCTACAAAGGCTGGTATCTGAAGGTTAGTTCCCTTAATATCAAAGGTATACATCACATGTCCTAATTATTCAAGAAACTTACTTTTTTTAGAGATAAACATTTTCTGCAAAAAAACGTACAAAAATGATGCAAAATTAGTTAACCTATATTTCACGTAATGGAAAATTCAGGAATTTCTCAGATTTTGTCACCATAATATAATTGTTTACCAATGCCTAGCTGTAATGTTGGTGTTCACTAAATAACGGAAGGACCCCATGAATGATGAATCGCAAAGGCCGCTATAAAATGTAAATATGATCATTTAAATTATAACAAGCGCTATTCTAGTGACTCATACGTTAATACATAGTGATGCGATCGGTTTCATACCATGCCGAAATACTCCAATAAACATAAGATTCCTATTTTCAATTATTTGTTATTAAAATGGGATGGAGGAGGAACATATTTTTCTCCTTTTAAACTGAGAAGGTTTTAGGCTTGCTAGAAGGGACTCTTTATTCCAAACCATGCAACATGTTAATTTTGGATCTGTCCTTATTGCAGGAATCAGACTGTTATATGTAAAACAAAAAAAATAAAACAGGCCAGGATTAAGCGAGAGTGATATGTCAGAAGCATGGGCAATTTAGAGGGGCACTATATAGGATTGCCATCTGCTCTCAATCTTTTTGGAAATAGCAATGGAACTGCTTGGGTGCAGCATTAGAAAGACCTATCATCAATTGCTGTTCAACATGTGTTCTCTCTGTCTGGCCAATGTGCTTCTACACATAAATGACCTAGGAGAGAGATGTCCCCATGCTATTTGGGGAAGTATTGTAATAAAGCCTTCTATATACATCTCAGACTTGTTCCCACTGAGATTCTCCAAGGAAGAAGAACTAAGAATATCCTTGCTGTGTTCAAATACAGAAGCATTTTACTAGCTGAGTGACTCATTTTTGTATAGTGCTTTAAACTGCACATTCTGTTTCTGCTAACAGTAAATGACAGGTGTTTTAATCAAATTTAATTTAAGTTTACTGGCCTCTGAATAATGGACTGCTGAGTCAGCTGCACCAGGATTCGAACACTTCAAACTCCTTACTTAGAAGAGCCTCACCCATGGGCCCTGTACCGTTTGCTACAATGGCAAAAGAAATTAACATAGAAATGTGGATAGAACAGAGGTGTAGTATCGTTGGTCAACGTTTCACTTGAGCGGAGGATAAAACCATTGCTAGGGAAATATGCTGAATATTGCTTCTCAGTGGGGTACTTCTTTCGATATGGCCATTTGATCAAGGCAGCAAATAATAGTGGGTGCTAAGCCTTATTAGATTACTCATCAATCTTGTCCTTACTGGGCATACTAACCCAGGATCTTGACCAAATGATAACATCTCCAGGTCAGTATCGGTTTGATGAAAATAGGGTATAATGAGATGGACTGGGTCATAAATTAGTAGATGGGAGAAGAGACATGGGCAAAAACCTGGAATTACACTACAAAAGTCTCTAGGAATGCCAAATAAGAACCTATGTGGCACTGCCTGCAATGCTGAGGATGAACTTTAATTCCATAGACTCATGTCTCCATTCCCTGTAGAGGTTTACAGACATGCTGTGATTATGAGGTTATTGAAGAATGCTGGACAAAGGTCCCAGACAAGACTGATGTAATAACAAATTAGATAGGTTTACACAATATGACATAATTTCTTCCAGTCATGTTCCATGCAGGTAGTGGTAGGAGAGGAAACCAAGACACAAATTTGTGGACCTGCCCTTTGTGGAAATTACATGGAAATCCCTTAAAGGCCCACGCTGCATAATAAATAACACTGCATAATAAATAGTAGTATGAACCGACCAGATGGCCTGCAGGCAAAATGTGTACACTAAACACCTCAGGAGAAGTGGGACATGCTGGTGAACACACCACCGTTTTCACTCTATAAGTGCCAGTGTATGCATGTTTGGTAGACAAATTGATTCAAGCAGGTAGGGTAACTGGTAAGGATAAAGCTATTATGTAAACACTCACATCAGGAGCGTAGAGGACTTTAGTAATGTAAATAACTTGACATGAAGAGGTGAGAGAAGATACCATTGCTGAATCAGCATAGGCAGCATGCTATTTAAGGAACATTCCACATGAACTCATTATTCCCCCTGGGAGAGAGGTATTTGCTCTTACTTGTCACAGAAAATTATCTTGGCTTCAAAGTGGAATACCTTATTTACTTTCAATTGGCAAGGGGGATAGCTTTTCCAAACAATGAAGCAAGCACAAATCTCTGTAACTCCTTAAGGGCCACCCACTGGTTTCATTCCCATGAATGGTGTTTGTATTTGCATATGGATGCAAATGTCCTGATGAAGACACTTGCCTGCAGGTTGGAGCCGGCACATCCATTGTTGATCATTGTGACTTGTCTGTTTTGTGAGAACGAGACAGGGCTTAAATTAAGCTTCAGAAGAACTATCATTGTTATCGAATATCCAAAGCAGGAAGCATAATTTCTCTCTAAACACTGACTGCCTTCCATCTGTCTGAAGGTTAATTTCTTGGTGCAAAGAATGTTCTTTCCTACACAAATGAAGAAGCTGCTGTTTTTACTATGCCAATAATTGCTTGCCATATTTATTCAACATTGACAGTAAAAGTATTTCTCAATAAAAATGCAAAGCAAGAACGTTTTCAGGGATGTCTTGAATAAGGCACGTCATTTGCTAATATTTACTCACTCCAGCTGGACATTGAGAGCCCTCGAAAGATAACAAACTCTTATATTTAGATGTATTTTTAATTTATACAGTATTGGGAAGAGACAATCCCCCAACACTATATTTGTTAACCTTCTCTGCACCATTTTATGGTCTTGGATCAACTGATTGTCAAACATGTTGCAGACAATGGCACAGAATTTGGCCCCATTTCGTTTTTTATCAAAAACTACTTAGGCTGCTGGATATTTTTGTAAATTACGTTTTCTCCATGTGCTTTTTCAATTCAGTTCACATTAGCTGATTTTGATTGGATTATCTTTCTGGATATAATAAATAATACATACTTAACAGAATTTCCCTTTTTCACCCTAGGCAATACTAGACTGGCTTGATATTCTCTGACACTATTGACTTCTAAATAGGTCGCCTTACAAGTTTTAACTTGTGTGTACAGATATTTAGGCTGTATTGTTTGCCCTCCTCCCTATTTCCAGGGACTCAGCACTCTGAATTTATTGGCAGCACCCAGATATAATTGTTAGCCCAATGACATTATGAAAAGTATCTTGATATTAAATGCACCTCCTGGAAGCTTTGAGCAGCATATTTGACTCGCCATGACACGTGATGGCAGCAGCACGGCATATGAAGGCAGCAATGTAGGTGAAATATTAATGTTTAGTGGCACAGACAATTGGATAGCCATTGTATTCCATAATGCTGTGGGCTTGCTAAGGATATCACTTAGATATCTGCATACAGTGGTGCCCAGACTGCGGGGTCACAGACAGTGTTGACCTCAAGAATAGATGAGGCAATGTGTCACTAAGGATAAGATTCAAACAACATTTCAAAAATAAAGTCAATAAGAGAAAGAATGTACTCAAAAAGGGAGCTCAAGATCAGTAATTTAGAGAAAACCATAATGGCTTATTAAAATGAAGGCACAATACAGAAGGCAACATATATCTCACTTCAAAAAATCAATCTTAGGACATGGGAAATCAAATACCTTAAATCCTTTCAGCAACAGAAATAAATGCAATAATGAGCAAAATCAGAAAATGGAAGTCCAAAATATGCTGCAAAACGATAGAGATTCGAACAGCATCCCTGGGAGAGCACCAAAAAATCTGGCTAACCCCAAAATTCGGGGTCTTTACTTATATCATTAATTTCACCATGGAAAGCAAAGAAGTACTGCACAGTCCGCATCAGATGAGAAAATGTATCCTTTCATTAGCAAATCACAATTCAGAAATAGAAAAAGGCATATACACTCACTATGTTAACACTAGCCCACTACATGAATATTGATCCGCCCTTCTGACCTAATATCATTGTAGGTAGCTGAACAAATGTCACTCGTTCATCAAAGAGAAAAGTTGAGAGAAAAGTAGATAGTAAGAAGAGGAAAAAGAGAGAGGCAGAAGTACATCCCCAGTATCAGAGATCCAATCCCGAAGGGGAGGACTGAGTCTTGCCTCTTAATTGCCCTCACACACCCCGAAGGATGTCATGCTTCATCATCGGGCTTTTGCTCCTCGTCGGGCCGGCGCTGCAATGCCCGACGGGTCCCCCGAAGGGTCACTTTTACGGAGATCTTTTTAGAGAAAAGCCGTCAGGTGAGTGCGGGTGTGTGGGGTAGATCCAGGAAAGGAAGTGATAAATTGCGTGAAGTGAAAGGTGTTGATAAAAAATATAAAACTACCTAGGAGTATCCACAAGAAGAACCTTTAATCGCGTGGTACCCCTGATAGACTAAAAAACCAGAAGGTTGGTGAGTTACTCTGAGGCAGCCGCTGGTAGAGGATAGATGCTAATGAGCCGGCACCCGACGCAACCCCATTAAGGTGCGGGCATCCAGCGGACACTAGCGGACACTAGCCTTGGGAAACTCTTCCCCCTTCTGTGAGGGTATCTCCTTATCTTGGGCATATCTACAAGTCGAGATTTTAACCACTCAGTAGGGAACATAGCCCTGTGGTTACCCCCAAGCTACCTTACTCTCATGCGGGTTACCATCCTCACTTTGGAACCACAGTCTTACGTGCACTATCATCACATTAGTTAGGTCCTGAAGAAACTCCACTGATCATTTAGACAAACCAGGCGTGAAACATGTCGACCTTTTAATAGTTACATGGGCACATTATGCCTCAGAGTAACTCACCAACCTTCTGGTTTTTTAGTCTATCAGGGGTACCACGCGATTAAAGGTTCTTCTTGTGGATACTCCTAGGTAGTTTTAAATTTTTTATCAACACCTTTCACTGCACGCAATTTATCACTTCCTTTCCTGGATCTACCCCACACACCCGCACTCACCTGACGGCTTTTCTCTAAAAAAATCTCCGTAAAAGTGACCCTTCGGGGGACCGGTCGGGCATTGCAGCGCCGGCCCGACGAGGAGCAAAAGCCCGATGATGAAGCATGACATCCTTTGGGGTGTGTGAGGGCAATTAAGAGGCAAGACTCAGTCCTCCCCTTCGGGATTGGATCTCTGATACTGGGGATGTACTTCTGCCTCTCTCTTTTTCCTCTTCTTACTATCTACTTTTCTCTCAACTTTTCTCTTTGATGAACGGGTGACATTTTGCACCCTGACTTTGGAACAGTGTCCTCTTTGATTTAATGTGAATTTGTGGAGCACGGACACTGGACCCCAACAGGCTTCTGGTCCCCCTTCTCTTCTTTGTTGATTTAGCTGAACAAATGTGTCACAATAAACAATGGAAAGATTAGTAGATGTTCTGCCTACAGCCTGCAAACAGGAATAGCCTTGAATGTAGCAAAGGCTTCCTCCTGAGTTGCTCGAGATCAGCATTTCATTGCAAACAGTGCACATTTTGTGATGAGAAAAAATAAACATACAATGATTATTATGAGACGGCAGTAGCCATCTTTTCCTAGATGGAGTAGAGGCCTAGTTGAACTGAACATAGGCAAGACAAATGTATTACTAAAGGTCTCAGTGTTTTCGTTTTAATTGCAACAGATTCATATTAATATGCACCTATAGCATAATCATGAAATAATTCCCACAAAATTATAATTAAAGTTATGTATTTCTCCTGATACAAAATTAAATAACTAAAAAGGATTACTGCGTGTTTTGCCTTGGCTTGGCAGTTTGGTATTACTTTTGTAATGAAAGTGTACATGCAGTGTTAGTGAAAGCACTTTAATCCCAAATTGTCCCACAGAGTGCTGGGGAACTAAAAATATAGCATGTGGAGGCGTGGCCAAGCCTGCTCAGCAGACCACCCACCAGGATGTGTTTGCTGCACTGGTAGTGGAGAGTAGGGGAGAGTGTTCTCAACCCCTATGATTTTGTTGTAATAGTGCCATCTTCTATGAATAGTAAAAATCAATGGATACCAACCGCAGTGTTAAATGCTGGCCATAGTAGGCTTTTAACAACGCATGGTGTGCTAGTGTGTTAATCTTGCTCCACTTTGGTAAACATTTGTGACAGCACCATCCTATCAGATGTTTTCTGGAAACACAGAATTCGTTCCTAGCTAAGCAGACAACACTTTGGTGCATTTTCCTGAATTATCCACAAGGCTGATTTATGTGCAGGACGCAAAAAATGACTAAATATTATGGAAACTTTAGAAAATTGAGTTATCATGATCAGATGTGCCCCGGTTAGTGTATGGTAATATTGTGCTAACAATTTATTTAGCTGGAAGTTAAGCATTTTCAAGCAATTAAAACATGCAAACATTTTATTGCGCACATTTTTTTCGATGCTAGGCAAAAAAAAACTGAATTCTGTTAAATCAAATCAAATGGTTGCTTTTGTTAGTTTTGGTCTTGGCTGTAGAAACTACATATGTGCAACCCTCATACATACATTAGACATATTACTGATTGCTCCACTGCACTTTTAGCCATTTTAATTGGTGTAAGGATTGTGACAATGTGAAAAAATACCTTTTATTTTGACCCTGCAGAAAGCAGCTGCAAAATATATTTTACTTATTTTCAGATATTCTATTTTTTCAGTCTAGGTAACAGTGAGATAGCGTACGGGGGCATTTTGTGGACAGTCGCGTTTCTTGCATTTCAACATCTATCTCATTGCTTAAATGAAATGCACTACATTAGGGTTTGTATCAAAGAGATCGATGTAATAATTGTGCAAAAGGTGGCTTATGTCCTATGAAACTGCATTTTAAGTATCATCATTTTTTAATCTGTCATCTCTACTGGCACTCTGAATATATAGTTCCGATTATGTAAAACACATTGCCGTACTTGTTGATTCAATCTTCTAAAGGGAAACAAAGTTTTTAATGTTTTTATGATCCTCAATTTGAAATACATTAATTTGTGAGAGCACATTTGTATCTTGCAGAAATGCTTAAAAATGGCATACATTTTTACAATGTTAAATCCTCTAATAATTTATGTCCCATGGCTCCTTCGGTAACATCAATCAGGAGAACATCTTGAATTAATAATCTAGTATAGACAAAATGCATCCTGGTTATTTCCTTTTTGCATGCAAGTAACCATGGATATTTCAGTTGAGTCACCATTTTACAAAGCCTTTTCTGGATTTGCTATTCACAGGCAGAATTGATTGCAAGGGACATTACCCCCAGGTCCCTTATGTCCTCGTCCCATTCATCAACAAAGTGGAGATAACCATCTCCCGACAGAAAAAAAGACCGGAGGAATGCTGGGACCCTAACCCCGCCCCTCCCACTGGGAGTACATAGTCAGCACTTACCCAGCATTCCGCCTGTTCTTTTTTTTCTGTCTGTCGACATAATGGATGTGGATGCTGGTGCTGCTCCTGCTGGGCTGGGGTGGTGTTTCTTCTCTCCTCCCCCTGCCCGGCTGCCTGGCTGTGCGGGCGGGGTGTTTCCTGGTCTGCCTCCTGGCCTGCCGGGCTTGCTGGGAGGCGGGGATGTTCGTGGCCGGCTCTGCCTTGCTGGCCGGCCCTTTGTGCTGGTGCGTGGCCCTTCCGGTTGCTTCCGGGTCGCGAGCGCGTCTTCCTGTGGCCTGGCCGGGTGGGAGACGCACCGCGCTTGCTGTGTTCCTTGCCTTCCCGGCTCTGGCGTGTCTTGGTGGATGCCTTGGGATGGCTGTTGGGGTGGGGGCCTTGTTCCTGGTGGTGTTCTGGCCCCCACTCCGGGTAAGTTCCGCATAGCGGTATTTTCTTACACTTCCTGCAGGTGTTTAGCTGTTTGCAGGATGTGCTGTCTCAGTGCAGTGCTGGGCGGAGCCTACGTGTTCTGTGCTCTTGCTCTGCGCTGGTCCCCCGATGCTTCTTTTTTTCTCTGCTTTGCAGTGGTGTGTGGCTTGTCCTGGTGCCCTCTTATGCGGCCCGTCTGACTTTCGGCCCCACAGCTTCTCCGGCCCTTTGCGCGCATCTCCGGTGGCGCCGGACCAGGTCTTCAGGTGCCGCTGCCCTGCTGCTTGGTCTGGGGTTCGTGCCAGCTGACGGTGCCTGCCGGGGTGTGCAACTGTGCCTGCTGGGCATGCCTTGGCATGGCCGGTCTCCGCTTTGGGGGTTCGGGTTGCTCCTTTCTTGGCGGTGTGGTACTGTCCTGCTCCTCACCCTTGCCCTGGCGGCTGGTCCTGTGGACTGTGCGATTCCTTTATGCAGCCACTGTCGCTGCGTTCTTCCCCATCTGCGCAGGCCTGTGTTCGCTCCTGGTTTGGGCCCTGTGCAGCCTGGGGATGCTGAGGTTGTTCGCCCGGGGCTCCCTGCGTGCGCGGGGCTCTTCTCTTCCTTCCTCGCGTTAGATCTGGCTTTGTGTGGCCTGGGGGTGCCTGTGTTTGTCCCGGGGCCTCCTGAGTGTGTGTTTTGTCCTCTGCCTTTGGGCTACTTCGTGTGGGCTATCTGGCTGGCGGGGTTTCTGGCTGCTTGACGCTTCCGTGCTGGGTGCTGCTGTCTTTTGTTGCTCTTGGCTCTGGCATTTTCATTGCGCTGTTCCTGGCTTCTGTGGGTTCCTTGGTGTGGTCCTTGAGTTCCCCTGCTGCGCTCCGCTTGCTTGTCGGAGGATGCCCTGGTGGGTCTTTTGGCCTTGCCCCCCTGTCTCCTGGTCCCGCCGGCAGTGCTGCTCGGTCAGTGGCTGCTCCTGCTGCGGCCTCCTTTCTGCTGGATGCTTCTGCCTGGTGGCTGTGTCCTCCTGTTTCGCGGCTGGTGCTGGTGTTCGACCCCTGGTCCCTTCGGGTCACGGTCCCGCTGTATGTGATTCCTTTCGGAGGTGGTGTCTCTGGTGCTGGTTGTGGCACCGTCCTCCCGGGTCTTCTGTGTGGGTTTTTGTGGCTGGTGTGAGTTGGGCTCCTGCTGTTCTTTGTGTGTGGTGCGACTGGGGGTCTGCCTCTGGTTGTCCGTTGGGGGCCTTGGTGCCCCGGATCCCTCGCGGCCTGGCTGTTGGCTATGGGTTTTTTTTTCTGCCCCCGGTGTGCCTGGCGCCCGGGATGGTTGCTCCTCCTGCCCTGGCGTGGTGGTTGGTGGTGCACCTTGGGCTGGGGAGGGGGGGCGTTGTTCCTTTCTCCCGCCCCCCCTGGCGGTTCGCCTGTTTTGCTTCCTTTTTTCCGGTGATCCCTGGGTGTCCGGGTTCGTGCCGCTGCTGTTTGGGCCGGGCTGTCTTTCGTTGGTGCTGTGTCCTGGTTGTTGGCGTCTGGTTTCCTCTCTTCTCTGCGGTTCTCCCTGTTGGGGGTCCGCCTAGGCTCCTGGTGCGGTTGCTTGGTCTTGTGCCTGTTTTCTGCCTCCGGCCTTTCCTCCCTCGGGGCTCCTGGTCTCGTCTGGTGTCCTCCGTTTGGCGGGGTCGGGCCCGGCTGGTGCCTGCGTGGGGGGGCGCTTGGGCTTTCCTGCTCCTGTGGGCTTTTCGGCGCCTATTGGTCGCCTTCTTCGGCCCTGGGTCCTTGCCTGTGCGCTCTCTGGGTGTCCTGGCTTGGCGCGCCGGTGGTTTCGGCCGTGTCCGTGCGTGCCCTCCTGGGCCTGCTCTTGGCCGCTGTTTCCTTCCCAGGCTTGGTTAGCCTCTGGTTGGGTGCCCGCATTTTCCTGACTGGTTCTGCTGGGTTTTCTTGGCTGGTGTTGGGCTGCGGGTTTTTTCCCCCGTTGCTCCGGCGCTCCTCCTTTGTTGGCCCTTCTTGTGGCTGGCGGCCTTTCCGCCCTGTTTGTCCCTGGGCTGCATCTGGCCTTGTTCCGGCTTGTGTGGGGCCCTGCTGTTCTGCCTACAGCTGTCCCTTCCTGAATGCCTCTACTCTTGTCTGATCTCAGAAGTTACGCAGGGTCGGGCCTGGTTAGTATCTGGATGGGAGTCCGCCTGGGAAACTCATGCGCTGTAGGCTTTGAATGCTTCTGGGTTGGCGTGTCCCGGGTTGCCTCCGGTCGTTCCTGGTCTGCCGGCTTGCGGCTGGTTTGGCTTCGCCTCCTTGGTTTTGCTGGCTGTGCTGTGGCTTCTTTGCCGGCTCTTGGGTGTGTTTGGCCTGGCGTCCCCGGTCCCTTTCCTGGTGCCGGTGGCCTGGTCCACTCCTGTCTTCCCGGCGTGCTCCCCTGTGTCCTACTCCCGGTGTGCGTCTGTCGCTCGGCATACCCCCCACCCTCCCCTGTCAGGGTGCGGTCCTGTGGTGTTTGTCTTGCCACTGTGGGGCTCTGCCCTCCTTGCTGCTGGTTGTCCGGGGTCTGGTGCTGCTTGTGCCTCTGGCTTCTCTGCTTCCTCCGGTTTCCGCTTTGGTTGCTGCCTCTGTTTGTTTTCGTCCGGCCTGCTGGGTGGTCCGGCGGTTCTGTGCTGGGGTTTCTGTCGGCCTTCCTGCCCTTTGCTTCGGCCTGTGCGCTGTTTGGGCTTCTTCCGGGTGCGTGTTGGGCCACCAGGTCCTCCGGCCTCGGCGGGTTGCTTGGCTTCGGCCCTGGCATCCTGGTTCCTTTTGCGTTTGTGGCGCTGGTTGTGGCTGTTTCTTAGTCCTGCGGCCTTTCGTACCTGCCAGCTCCTGCTCTTGTCTCCTCTCCGGTGTTGGGTGGGGTCCAGCCTGGTTGGTTCCTGGTCGGGGGTGCTGTGCGCCCTGGGGGTTTGTTTTTTCCCCCTGCTCCTGCCCGCCCTTGGTGCGGGCTGAGCCATGGAGTTTGTGTGCCTGTGCGGTCTGTTTGGCTTCCGCCCCGGACTTCTGTTGCCTCTCTGGCTTGGCTGGTTTGGGGGTTCGTTTTCCCTCCCTTTGGGGTTGGGGAGTTTCGGGGTTGTGGCCGTTGGCCCTGTCCCGCCCCTTCTGTGCCTGTGCGGTTCCGGGATGTTGGTCCCCGGCCTTTGCTGGCCTCTCTGTTGTTTGGTCGCCTGTCTGCCGGGTCTTTCTGGGGGCGTCTCTGGTTGGCTTGTTCTTCTGCCTTTGCGGTGTGTCCTTGTCTTGTGGCCTTGGGGGTTGGCCTCCCCTGCCGCTGCTCTGGGGTTTCATGTCGGGCCCTGGTTCGGTTTGCGGCCTTGTTCCTTGTGGGGCGTTTGGCCTTCTGGGATTCTTGTCTCTGGCTCTTTCCCTGTCCTTTTCTGTTTGGTTGGGGTCTGGCTCTCTAGTCCTCCTGATTGGTGTTTCGTTCTTTCGCCGGCTGGTTTCTGTTGGGTTCGCGGACCTGCTCCCTGCCTGCTCTGTGGGCCTTGTGGGGCGACGTTCCTGGGGTGGTGTTGCTGTTTCCCCGGTTTTCTTGGGTGTCCCTTGGCCTTTGTTGGCTCTGGGCCTGCTCCTGGGCTCTCGCTGTGGCTCCGCCTTCCGGGCTGGGTGCTTGTGGTTGTCGTCTGGCGGCTCTGGTGGGGGTGCTGGCCATTTTTTCCTGGGGCCTGGGGCTCCTCTGCGGGGTTCCGGGTCTTTGTCCTCTGGGCTCTCTGGGGGCCGGGTTGTTCTGGTTGGGGTGGGGGGCTGGTGCCTGGCCAGTGCTTCCCTCCTTCCTGGTTTGGTCTAGGTGGTGGTGCCTGTGCCCTTTGGCTGGCCTTGGCCTCTTTCCTTTTGCTTTCTCCGGTGTGCTTGGGGCTCGCTCTGTGTCTGTGCTGCTGCCGGGTCTTGTGTGCCTCCCTGGTGGCGCTGGGCTTGTCGGCCTTTGTCCAGTGGGTTCCCTTGGATGTGTCCTGATGGGGCTTCGTCTTCTCTGGTCCTCTGCGGTCCGGGGGGTTGGTTGCTTTGGCGCCTGTTTCCCTTCTGGGGCTTTGCCTTTGGGGTCTCTTTGTGGTTCCTCCTTTTCGGCTTCCTTTTTTGGTCTGGTCGCCTTTTTTGGCGTGCTGTCCCCCGTTTGGCGGGTTGGGGTTTTCCTTTGTTGGCCTGGGTGCTCTGCTTCCGTTTTCTCTGTTTGGCTGCCTCCTTGTTGTGGCTGTGCCCTTCTGTTTTCCTGGGCCCGGTTTCCGGTCCTTGGTTGTGTCCCTGCTGGCCTGTTCTGGCTTGCTGGCCGGTTGTTTTCTGCGTTTCCCCCCTTTTGCTTCCCTAGGGTTGCTGCCTTTGGTGTGGTTTCCTGGGTGTGCTTGGGGGTTTGGAAGGCCGGGTTTTCTGCTTTGGTATTCTCCACTTTGTTAATGAATGGGACGAGGACATAAGGGACCTGGGGGTAATGCTCTATTACTTACCGGTAATCTTCATTACTCCGGGTCCCGTTGTCCTCGTCCCATTCATACGTCCCACCCTCCCTCCCGGACGGCCGGCCTTCCTGGGGGCTTGGTGGTTCAGGCGGAATGCTGGGTAAGTGCTGATTATGTACTCCCAGTGGGAGGGGCGGGGCTAGGGTCCCAGCATTCCTCTGGTCTTTTTTTCTGTCGGGAGATGGTTATCTCCACTTTGTTAATGAATGGGACGAGGACAACGGGACCCGGAGTAATGAAGATTACAGGTAAGTAATAGAGCATTCTCAATGCTGACCTGTGCTTGATTACAGGAGATTGGACATGCTACAATGCAGTTTTGTACTGACCTCTGAGCCAACAAATTACACATCCAATACTAATGTTTTTATATGTGGCTGTTGTAGAGGACCATTAGTGAAAAACTACATTCTAAAACCAGTAATTCACTGCTATGATATAGCAACAGCGGGTGTTAACCATGGTTGCCGCATCTTATATAGAATCACAGATGGGTAGCAGTGAATTGCAGGAGCACAACATATTTTGGAATACATTTGAAGCTCACTGACTTCATTCTGGTGCACCTTCCTTCTCTTTATGAACTTATTTATCTGGTTTCCAGTGGAGTGGAAGTGCGGTGAACTCCGGAAGTGGTTGCACAGACAATTTATTAATTTATTTATTTAGGAACTGAGGTGCTGAACCGTGGTCTACCGCATTTTGCTTTTCTAATTGTGAATTGCAGAGATGTTTTTCACTGAGAAGTTCTGAATGACATCAAATAGACAAAGAAAGCGAACCTCTAGTTGTCTATGTTGTCATACAGAACCCCAAGGTGAAAAAAATCTCAGTAATTCACTTTTACCCATCTATAATTTTATCTTATGTATGGTCCTGATCCAGCGGAAGCGGCGTAAATTTTATAATCATTCACTTTATCCCTAAATTCATTATAATCTGAAACTTCTCTATAACCAAGAGATTTGGGCCCATATAAACTCAATAACCACTTACATATATCAGGTCCTCTGATAGATCTTTGGTAGAGCTAATAGTGACTCGATAATAAGAGATGGATGCTAATTTCCTCATGACGACCTATAATGAAGGAAAAGCCTGTCCAACAACTGTAATCACAATATACATTATGTCCAATAATTCACTAATAAAGACAAACTCTGGTTATTTATCAAGTTACTCTTATCTAATTATTTCAAAATATGAATGGTCAATACACAAGTACATAAGAATAATCATAAAATCTATGTTATTTCAATATTACAGGTACGTTCACAACAAGAAAATACAGCTCATTGACAAATACATCATATAATCAATAACAGCACGAGAGGAGAGAAAGGAAATGAACATTGCAAATTCAGTATGTAATTCAGAATTTCATACGAACCTAGATGAGAGAATACTAATACACAGCGTGCAATAGTCAGAAATAGCTTACCCTTTGGCTGCAAAGGTATAGCTTAAGCAACATCACCAGCCGATGAAGTGCAAGATAATCAGGACAGCCTTACTCAGGAATTTTACAGGATATATAGCCAGCCAGAGTAGCATAGAGAGTACAGCAGCAAAGGCTCTCTTCTCATAGAAACAGCTACTGCCAAGTTCTTTTCTCACGGTAATAATTATACCCCAAGTGCTAAAAAGGTTTATCCCCCTAAAGTTGCAATTTCACAGTTCCACGCAATCCCATTGGTCAAATTTATGAGGTGGTCATCGTCTGAGCCAGTTCATCCGGATTTTCTCTGTAAAAGTTCTTTGTTAAAATGAATGTCATCATCGCTCCAAGGAAACAGGAAAAAGATTATGATAACTCCATGTCATCGCACTCGCTTCCACATCAGCTTGCAACATAGTTGACACAATTATTCATAGAAAGAAATATTCTTCTGTAGCCTACATTAGGGAAAGGAAATTTACATTAGCAGGGTTTTCAGGCCTTCATAGGAAAAACATAAACAGTCGGTTTTTCTGAAGAATAAAACACACGCATTACTATTTAGAAAAGAAGGAAACCCATAAAGAAACAGTAATCAAAGATTCATTAAATCCATAAGTATAATCTAACTTTCCCAATAATCAAACTATTAATAAAATTTTGTTTTTCTCTTGTTATGAAGTTAGGATAAACATTTTCACGAGTCATTTTCTAAAAGCGTTTCTATTATTACTATTTCATATTTCTATGTGCAAGTTTTTATATGCATAATTATTCAACTCTCTGGTATTAGTTTTAGTACATGTAAAAACACTTCAAAATGTCTTCATGCTTTCAACATGTTAAACGTTGCAGTTTTTGTTTACTAAACGTGTCATGCCTTTCGTGCACATTTTCACGTTGTACTTCCCATATAATATGTTAAAAATTCACACCATTAGTCATTGTTTCATTAATAACACGATTATGAGCAGATTTGATCAAGCAAGATTATTTCGTAAAAATCATGATTTATCAGTCCTCAAAATCATCTGCCCTGGCTTCTAACTACTACGCACTGGCAGAGGAGTAATGGGGGAGCCATACATAATATGGTCTCTTCTTGACACAAGCGTGAAAAATGAATGCCTTGCCTGCCATCCTTAACCCGTGCCCACCACTTTCCCTGCTTTCCATCCCCCTCCTGCAGCTGATTTTTGCTTTCAGTCAAAGCAGACAAGCAGCACTGCGCTGCCAGGCTCTTAGAGAGCCTGCCCAGCCTGGTCGGAAGGCCTTTATGGCGGCGGATCAGTGCATAACGAGCTTTGTTATCAACTGTTGCTACATCATAGCAGTGGGTTAACAGATTTAGACTCTGGTATAAACAATAGAGGCTCCCTATGAGAGTCATACATAATAAAGGATTTCCAGGCTGTTTAGGCGGGGCTCTCGGTGAGCCTGCCAATGCAGCACAGGGTAGCATGCTTTTTCAATAGAGTGAAGGCACTGAGAGTGATGGGTGGGAGGAGGCCACTTTTGTTTTCTTTTACATTTGGGAGAGGGAGGAGAGTTCATGTTGCATATGGCTCCCCGATTACACCTTTGTCCCTGCGTATCTGTTGAAAGCTCCTTGAGCTTTGCAGGGTCATTAAGGATAATAGTTTGATCCCTGTGCCTCACCATAACAATATATCTCGTATTGATAGATTTCAGCACAGGTCTCAAGTCAAACAAGCATTGGCATAGCCAATAGGTCTCGCTTTTGGGACCTTATAAGTGTTTAGTTATCCAGCACAATACCCTTGGTGCAACAACATCAACTGTTGCATGGCTAAACACTTATAAGGTCCCAAAGGCGAGACCTATTGGCTATGCCAATGCTTGTTTTCCTTCTTATGATCCATTTTTCTAAATCCAGCATTGATAAATGTGATCGTATCTAGGTAAAAAAATGTATGGCCACAAAGTCTCACAAAATATGCAAATTTCACATCATGTGAATTTAACATCACTTTACATTTTGTGAGACTTTATAAGTGCAAAGTTTTGCTCATTTTTGTGCCTGCGGGAGTTGTTTATGTATAATTAAGAAATAGACCTTGCACATGACCTTAAAACTATAAAATCAACAAAGTGACGCATAGCATATGCGTTGGATAAATAAAATGCAGTTAGACAAGGATTGTGGATCTGCTCTGAAAGTTTTGTAGTTACATTACATCGGAAGGAGGTGCACTGACAAACAGTTGTCATTTGCTGCACATTACAGAAGCTGCAGTTCTCAATACTTCTAGCGGTATGCAGATGGGAAGCAACAGACACTGCTAACCACAGACCCGAATCCTGCGCATGAAAGACCAGTACCCACCTGCCAATCTGAGAACAAAAAGCAATCAAAAGACCACTCAGAGTTTTACATGGTAAATGAGAAAGTAAGTACCAGATTAATCACCGTCAGCACACAGACATGCCAGACTCCTTATCTTTGCAGCTGCCATTTTGTGGTTAGTGATGAAACAAGGTAAGGTTACCTACTACCTGAGCTGATTCAGTCACAACAGCGAGTTTACAGGATATGAAACCATTAAACTGATTAGGTAGATAAAATGAAGTTGGTTGAACGGTTCTGGCTGACTACAGGGTCCGTTTTCAAAAACCACATTTCCATTTAACTCAATGCCGTACTACACTATATTTTAAGAACTTCAAGGAGCTAGACAGCGCTTTATTCCGACGGTTCAGCTGGTAGCCCGGCATCGCGCTCAAGGCTCAATATGTTGCGTTGGTCAATGGGCACGTTGGCGAGTGCACAATGTATACCGTCTCGTTAGCATAAAGGCTGTGTCGTCAATGGTTACCTTCATTGAAACCCGCACAGAGGAGTCTAGTGAGCATTAATTGTTCCATAGTCTTCCGCGACTGGAGGGGGAGAGAGCAGCCGTCTTACACCAAGATACACACACTGAGGACTTGCACTAGGCACCGAAGAGAGCATGGAGTGGGGAAGCCAACCAGAAGGTAGTGGTAATGATCATATATATAAAACGAGAAAAACAGCGATCCAGTCTGAGTACAGAGATGGCAGGGGGAAGAGGATAGACACCTAGCAAGATCGAAAGAAGAGAGAAAGTGGGAGGGGGAAGAGGAAGAGGAGGTGCCGTGCAGAGAGAGGAAGAGGAGGTGCAAGAAGAGGCAACGATAGGCAGAGGTAGGCGCCGAAATCGAGAACATGGACTTAGTAGGCAAGAGATATGTAGGAAGAGGAAAGTAGTAGCAGAAGGGGAACAGTCAGGCGACGGAGGGATGCAGGGAGAGAGTAGTAGTGGATTTAAGGTGGGGACAGGGTGGTAGAGAGCAAGAAACGGGAATGAAGCACAGATGAGAACACAGGAGAGGACAGAAAGAAGGCAGCTAAGTTAAGGCTCAGAAGCGGAAGGGGTGTCAGTGGATGAGCCAGGAGGAGGTTGCGAGATGGGAGAGAGGGGAGACAAGACAGGGAGAGTGAAGGAGAGAGGCAGGGAGTGACTCGGAGAGGGGTATGAAGCAGAGATGAATTAGAGAAAGAACGACGCAAAGGATAAGGTAAAGTGGCCGGTTACTGCAAACGCTTGTGATACAGGCGGTGCTCAGAAAGACACTGATCCGCTCCTACCTGAACAAGACACGCGGCCGCGAGACGCGCTCTGTGGTGGGGGAGGGGGAGGAGCGTTGAAGCGCGAGCAAGTAAGACGGAGAGGCGGAGCGAGGCGCGCGCGCTTGTGCGCGTAACCGCACGCTCTATGCCTCACAAAAAGCTGTGGTCGGCTTTTTTGAAGCCCACTAACTAAAAGTCTCGCCAGTGCAGCGCATGCGCTGGCTCAGGCGAGACCTAAAAACTCCTTGCTTATGGGGATGGTCTTTAGTGCAACATAGAATGTCAAAAAATAAGTGCTAAAGCAGGCACATTGAGCTAGATACGGTAACGAAAGTCTTCATTGCTGATCCAAAAATCTTGCAAATGCTCTGAAGAACTGAAGGTATTTTGTACTATAGTAATTCTGCACTAAAAGTAATTCTTTAGAAAAGGTTTATTTCTTTGTCTGAAGAACTGTTGCTTAAACATTGCTAGTTTAAAAACTGCAGTCATATTGCATAAGCAGCAAAGTTAATCTTTTGTACTATACAGAGAAAAACGGCCCTTGGAGGTAAAATGGTAGGGAACATTTCTTGTATTCACTTATTTTCCACATGAAATGCTCACCAACGGCCAAAATATTTCTCTCCGCCTATGGGGACTTTATGATTTGTGTTGCCATTGGTTCACAGCAAAGGTATTTCATGCTGTGATATTTTATTGTTCTGTTCAGTACGCGCTCAGTAAAGCTAATCACTGGAGAATCGTAGGCATAATTAAAATTAGTGAAATATATCATACTACAAGTGCCTGTTCCATCTTAAGTTTTCAAACTTTAAGTACTTCTAAAGTGCATACTTAAAAAATATCCCTCTTCCTCTAATTGTACCCACATAGGTGCCACTGGACAAGTTTTGGATGACAAGTGACTGGTGTAAACAAACCGTTTTTCAACCTGGATGTTGGGTGACCCGCTTAAACTGTACTCTGCTCTACATCTATTTTTTTACCAATATCGGATGTAGTTGTAGTACATAATACCTTCATCGCACATGCTTGCCCGAGTGTCCCACTTTTCACAGACTATTACCAAGTATAAGGTCTTGTTACTCTTAGTTATTTTTTGCAGCTTTCAGGCAGCATTTTTTCGTGAATCTTTGTCCTTAGCTGGTCTCCTTGCCCTCAGCAAACAAAAGTTAATGACACATATATCGGCAAGTGCCAGCACTTGCAAGTGCTACCTGATGAGCACACACACAAACAACCAATAAACAATCAATATTTTGCAGAGTACCATAGTTTATAGACTCTAAATGTGAGTAGAGAAAAAGGAAGTCAAGAGCATTTATTTCTTTTGATAAGTTTGCTATGTATCTCTGTACAGGGTCAAATGGAAAGGATACCGTCAATTAGTGATTGGAGGAGTAGGCTTCTGGGAGCCAAGTGTACTGTTGCTGCATTGTGCTGCATTGTTCTGAAGGAGGTGCACCTTCAACACTTCCTTAAAATGGAGTAAGTTTGAGACAGTCCTGATGGATATGGATGTGGTTCTAGATCGTGGGGCATAGACTGAAAAGTCCCTTTGCCTTACTTACACTCCTTTATACTCGGACGTGCTCGTTTGCCAAGTGCTACCAGAGAGAGTAACCTTGTAAGCCAGATAGGTGGAGATGTTGGTCATGATGGCTCTGTAAATGATGCATCTTGTTTTGAAGATGACATGGACTGGCAATGTGAGACAATGGAGTTTCACTAGAAGGAGTTATATAATCACATTTCTCTAGGCCCTGGATGAATTGTGCTGTGGCATGTAGGCAGACAGTGTGGAGTCTGGGCGACCATGGATAAAGGCATTTCCACCTTCCAGATGTAAGAGTATGCGGGTTTGAACAGCAGTTCTGAAGTCAAGATCTGGGAGGAACAGTTTCACTGTCTTTAGTATTGAGCGTTGTTACCGGTCCATCATTATTTTCTTGGCACTGAAGCTGGCGTCCAAGATAAATCCAAGCTACTTGGCATTGAGCTGATGTTGGTGTTTAATGCCGACAAGGTTCATGTCATTGAGCTAGGTTTCCTCTATTTCTTGCTTGCTGTTCTAAGCAAATAACAGAAATTCGGTTTTGGTGGATGTAAGAAATTGGGTGATTAGTTGAGAGAACGATGACTAACCACCTTAAATGATAATCACAATCTTTGTCAGTGTGACAAAAGTCATTAAATTAACCTCCGCTTAATCCTCTGGTAGCCAGAAGACTATAAAAATCCCAAACCAATTTAGAGAAATAGAGTACATTTTAATAAATAAAATTGCACCAAAATGACAAAAATCCAATAAGAGTAACCATAGATGTAAAAGGTTAAAGCTTTAAATAAAAATAGCACAAAAATGCGTTACACATCAATCACGGTCAACTGGCCATGGTAGACAGGACCTAGATTGAAGGCTGACCGCAATTAAACATGAGTTGAATACCGAAACCAGGTTCAACCTGGTTGGGAGTTTTACCTTGGGACTTAGTCAGAAAAATTAAGCCCTAAATCTTCAGCAGGCTTTCACCAAGGAGGGCTCCATGTGGCCAGATAGCTGTCAACAAGGTCCCAGTCAAGCTGCTGGTTTTTGGCAGAAAGCTCAAAGTGGGAGAAATTTAAAATTTCCACCCAGGGAAGGCCCCTCAGTCAAGATTTCTTTGTTCACACGTAGTCACTTTTTTTTTAACCTCGTGCTCCCCCAATGGGGCAAGGCTGAAGACTGTAGCCGAAGAGTGCTCCATGCGGCCAGATACCTTCTCCACAAGGTCACACTAAATCGGATTTGCTGCTGCGGAGAACCTCAGAGAGGTAGAAATCTGAATCTTTACCCCAGCAACAGCGCACCCCGGTTGGATCACCTTAGCAAGTTGGTACCCCGGATGTCTTTGGAGGCAAAAAAGTTTCTGAATCCCAGGATTTCAGGAGTGGCAGGAGAATTCTAGCCAGAAACACCCAAGGGTTCCAGGAACAGCACTTGGGAGTCAGGACTCACTCAAACAGAGACAAACAGCAGGGTCCAGGGCAAGTCTAGTTGGAACTGGTAAGCTTGGCAGATGCAGGAAAGACCCTTGTCACTTGTGTTCCTGTAGCTTGGACAGGAGGTCAGCCTTGTGACCGTTGGAGTTAACGTCTTTGTTCTTAGTTCAAGAGAGAGCAGGTCTAATCCTTCAGGGCTCTTCTCAGGGTTCAGACAGCAGGCACAGTGCTCTTCTGATCTTCCACAGGTCCAGTAGTGTTCTGAGGAGGGTAATGGGGATACCAAATTTATGCCTGGCGCCAGCTTGTGAGTGGGTGAATCCTGGCTCCTCCCTAATAAATGGGATAACAGTTCCCAGGTGTTACCCTACCTGCTTTTTCATTATTGCCCGTGTGCCTTACTGCAAGCAATCCCACAGTGCCCCTCTCTACCTAAATTGAGGATGGTGAACCCTTTCTTCACTTGTGTAGAACCAATGTGGTCAGGGAAATGAGCAAACCCTTTTCTGTGGACACTTCAAACCAGTTCTGGTGCAGCTCCCTCCCCACTAGGATTTGAGCCTGCCTGACTGGGGGAAAAATGAAAGGGCCTGTCCAGGTGTCATCTGACATCTGCCTGTGACAGGAGAGGCACGCTTTAAGTTAAGTTCCTGGTCACCCAACCCAGACCTTTGCACTTGCACTGATAGCATTTTCACACCTCATTCAGGGCTTAAGCATTCAGAGGGTTGCAGCTAGAAGATAATGCAAATTAGCCATCAGATGATTTATGTAGGGAAAAGGTAACTTTCTAAAAGTAAATCTTTCTTAATATTTATTAAACATCCGGCTTCACTGGTGAATTGGACTTTCAATAAATATTACAAAGAATCCAAAGATGACATTTCTATTTATGTCCTAGTCAGAGATAACAATATTATATTTAAAATTGCATCCTAGTGTTTCTCTATGGAGCAGACTATTTGGCTACAGTATAAATAGCTTGTAGGCTCTAGTTACTGTAAGGAGATGTTTAACTTTAACTTTCTACATGTCCTACTTTTAAATGCAATGGTTGAAGGTGTAAACCTATCAAAAGGATTTATTTATTTTAACTGGCCAAATTGCAGTTTAAAAACTGCCTGTGACAGGCTACAGTGGTAGGCCTGAAGTCATGTTTGCATTGCCACTGTAATGGATGGCACAATAAGTGTTGCTGTCCGCTAGTAGCATTTAACTTGCAGCCCTGAATACACTTTTGTACCAAATACCAGTGACCTATAGGTAAGTTAAATATTCCAATTGGGGTTATGGCAATTCAATCATGTTAAAAGTGGGAAAGCAGGTACTTTACTACCGGTTAAAAGGGGCAAAGGACACAGACTTCTATAGCAAGCAAAAGCAGTGAGGGCAAAAATCTGGGGGCACACCACTAAAGATAGTCCTGTCCTACAATGGGATTGCGCTTCAGCTTACACGGCATGTAGTTCTGGATGAGGTGCAAGCACAGTTTGAGACGCTGGATCTCTAGTGCAGAGGAGCCTAGCAAGATCTCAATATTGGGAGCATATTGGTGTATTTTGATGGTTTTATCATTGAGTGAAGCCCCAAAGAAATCCATGTAGAAAATGAAGATGACTGGGCACAGAATGGAACACTGTTCGGCTTGGAGGATGATTGGGATATACTAGGAGCTGGAGGTGCCTATGTGAGTGAACTGGTGTCAGTTGGAAAGGTAGGAGTAGAACCACTAAACCACACTGCCAGTGAATTCCATTCTTGATAGAGAGACGACCAACTTCACCTAATGTGGGGGGCGGAGCTTGTCTGACTCCAAGATGGCAGCGAGTTAAGGTAGCTCTGCTGATAGCCACCAAAGCTCCGACATAATCCTGGCATAAATCTTACCTGCGGCCCTCCCCTGAGAGGTCACTTCCTTGCTGTTGACGAGGGCTACCTGGGGTGCCCGGCGGTTCCAAAATTGAAACTGTCGGGCAGACGTTATCACCGGCGTCTGCCGAGGCGGCGTGCAGGAGCCTGAGGTCTCTATACTGCGAAGCGGAGAAGTACACCCCAACGTCGGTCAGGATAGCTGGGGGCGCGCGCCTCGATGCTGGGCCTGGAGCCCTGGGACGCATCGTCGATCCAAAGACAGTGGGGCACCGTGTGGAGATCCTGTCCTTGAGGTGCACCGGGACACGGGAGGTGTGGTGTGCCCAGCTCCGGCAATTGGCAGTGCCGAGTGGAGCCTGGGGTGTGGGGCCTTCCCGGTGGGTCCACGGCTGACCAGCAAGTGGAGGTGCCTTGCCGACCCATAGGTGCCCCCCCCTCAAAAATCGTATCTGGCTGTAGACGTGGTCCGTGGTGGCTGTAACTGCGGAGTTCCACCAGCGCGAGGACCCGAGACAACGAGCGACCACGAATCGCCCATCCAGTAAGGTGAGGAGAAAGAGGGGGACGCTGCTGCTTTGCCCCGGCCGGCCCGCTATGAAAAGAAGCTGAGCCCTCACACGTGCGATTGCTGAGGCCAAGAATGCATGGGCACATTGAAGATACTGGTCCATGGTCACCTGGTAGCGCCTAGGGACTGAGGCCTAGTGCGGCAGCACCGGAGCAGTGACGCTCGCACCACGCATGAAAGTGATAGACCCCTGAGAGGTGTATGGTCTCTCCCGCCTTATTACATACTGGCGGACTAGATCTGGACTGGAGCGGGGACATACAGTATTGCCGCCCATAGTGGTCTCCGTGGGCCGACTTGCGCTTCCTGTGAGGTAAAACACACAGGAGTCGGGCACCGCGAGTCTGTGTCCTGGTTGTGAAGGCGTCCCTGGGTCACCTCGAAGCCCTACCACGCCGGATTCGTCTGCCTCTTGAAGCACTGCATTGTGCTGACATAGAGAACCACAGAGCTACCACAGAGCTGGATTGCAGCGCACCTGCCCACAGCACAATGGGTAAATCTGAGAAACTCCAATTGAAATTACAGTTCGAGCTCCGCAAAACCCCTAGATCACAGGAACTTACCCCTACTGAGCATGAAGCCACATCTGAGGACCAGGAAGCATCATCAGACACTGACTTGAAGCAAATATTGCACACAAAGCCTTTCTAAAATAGACAGCAAAATGGATGCCTTGGCGTTTCGCATGGACAGGATGTCCGAGTGCCTTGATAAACATGGCAACAGGCTTAACGCGGCGGAGCAAAGAATATCAGATATGGAAGACGTCGTGAGAGCGGATTCAGAGACAGACAAGGAAAGAGATAAAATTCTGCGAGCACTTCAATCCAAGGCAGAGGACCTTGAAGCGAGGTCTAGGTGGAATAATATCCACATTTTGGAGGTGGCGGAGTCGTCCAACTTTGGAAATATGGGCCAACACATAGAGAAGCTGCTCATCACTCTTCTGGGCAGGGATACCTTCTCAGAAATATTCATAGTGGAGCGGGCTCATCGCACCCAGGCGCCCCGTCCGATCCCTGGTGCTGCTCCGCGGCCCATTATAGCGAGACTGTTAAATTACAGAGATCGCGATGCTGCCCTGAGAAAGGCACGTGAACTGGGGACGCTCCACCATGAAGGTGCGGACATATCCTTATTCCCGGACTTCACGTTACAAGTTCAAGAAGCAAGACGACTCTTCATTCCTGCCAAAAAGAGACTCAGAGAATTAAACCTGGAGTACAGCATGCTATATCCAGCTAAGTTAAGGGTTAGATCAGACGGGAAGGTTCATTTTTTCACAGACCCCAAATCTGTCCTGCGCTTTCTGAAAGAAAAGGAGCAAAACTCGAGACGACGGGGGTCACCTAGCGGTTCTCGGCCAAACACGGACGCCCCCCTGGTACTGATGATGAGCGAGAAGAGTGAAAGAAGTTGGGACTGGTCCTCATGGGGGGCGGCACCGAAGGCGATGGGATGGTGAGAGCAACGCGCACACCGTGAGACTCTGGTGCGGTAGGAACTGATAAACAATATTGCAGCATGGATGAGTAATTTATTCTCCTTCTATCCGTTAAAAGTAATGCACCGTTGGGAACTTTGTAGGACTGCTATGTAGGTGCTTGGTATAGTACAAACAGTTTCTCCGCAGTAGACTGTTAACTTGCTGGCCTAGTGAATTCTGCTGGGTGAGTAGAGTAGCTACACCTCAGCTCCAGTCACAGCAGTACTCATTATATACGGCAGCAAGTGGGAGGGATGCAGTGGTGGCATTGGGACCTAGGAGAAATGGCAACATCTGCCCCCAAGTATATCACACTATGTTGCTTGTTTTGTTGGGGACTCTTTCATATTAACAGGGCTAAGGGAGGGGGGGCGATGTCTGTAGCCACAAAAGTTGTGGGTTCCCGTGGCGTGGGTGGGAAGTTTAAATTTGCGTGTATTGTTGTGTTTAGATTACAGGGCGAGATGCGACATTATTGTACTAGGCATGTCACACGAACATTGATCCGGTTTTCAAAGTTAACACTCCTACTTAATGACACCTGAGGGCGGGAAGACGCAATCCTTGCATCTTATGACCTGGAACGTTCGTGGTCTGAACGATAACAGGAAAGTGCAGAGGGTGGTTGCGTACTTAAAAAGACACTCTATAGCTATCGCGGTTCTGCAGGAGACACATCTCAGCGTGGAAAACAGTGGGGAAGTGCAGCGTAAACTGCAGGGTCAGTGCTACTCCGCCGACTATACCTCACACGCTAGAGGAGTGCTGTTGTAGGTAGATAAGAGGGCTGGGGTGGAAATGACCGGTCTTTTTAGGGACCCGCAAGGCAGATATGCAGCAGCTCTCTGTAGCAAGGGGGATCTTAAATTTCTTCTGGTCGGTATCTATGGGCCGAATCATGATGATCCCCATTTTTATAACTCGCTAGCAGTGAAGCTGATACAATGGGAGGGTATCCCGCAGATGTGGGGTGGGGATTTTAACTGTATCCTTAACCCGAATATCGATAGATCCCCGGGCCCACCCAGACACCCTGCAGAAGCGGCGGTAGCTATAATGCCCATCATGCGCACAGGGGGCATAGTCCGCATTTGGAGACATAGATCACTCTCAGAGAAGGGATACACGCACTACTCCTCAGCCTACGACACACATACCCGAATCGATTATTGGTTAGTAACAGGGGGATTAAGCACGAGGGTTACGGCCTGCACTCACCTCCCTAGGACATACTCTGACCACTCCCCAGTTCAGCTTACATTACAATACAGGTCACCCAGAATCCCTGCATTCTCTTGGCGCTTCCCGCCCTACTCATTATTAGACACTGTCTTTAAGGCAGGATTGATGACTGCAATCGAAGAATTTTTTGTTAATAATTTAGGCTCGGTCCCAACATTTGCTACAGTTTGGGAAACTTTTAAGGTGTACATCACTGGGGTGGTGATCTCCTCGCATGCGGGGGTGCTTCGCTCCATCTGCAGCAGGTTAGCGACCTTGAAAGAGGAAATTGGACACATAGAAAGAGCACTCTCAGAGACCGGCAGAACCCAGACTGCCGCAGAACTTAAGCAAACATTGGCAGAATTTCAAGACACAGCAAACGACGAAATCAAACATATGGGGAAGTACGCCACTGCACGCTGTTACGGGGAGCGGGAGAGACCTGGAGCCACGCTAGCGGGGATATTGAGACCGAAGAGGGAATTGGACAAAATAGTATGCATGACGGACAACGACGGGCACTCTCTGCACACAACTGAGGAAATCGCGGCCCATTTTCATTCCTATTACCAGACACTATACACATCACAAATCCCAACTGATAATGTTGCCCTTGATGAATACTTGTCCTATATCAAAATGCTGTGGCTAGTGACGGAGCATAGGGAGCATTTGATGGCTCCCCTGGAATCAGACGAGATTAGGGACGCGCTGCGTAGTATGGCGGCGGGGAAAGCTCCGGGGGCAGCTGGGCTATCGGTGGCCTTTTATAAAGAGTTTCAAGATCAGCTGATCCCCTATCTTAAAGAGCTTTACGAGGAGATGGCAGAATCAGGAATCATGCCCTCCTCCTTATGCGAGGCTGTGATTGTCACACTATTAAAGGCAGGCAAACAACCCAACCACTGCTCCTCGTATAGACCCTTGTCTCTCCTTAACGTAGATGCTAAAATCTACACGAAAAGTTTGACAAACAGGCTGGCGCCATTATTGCCAGGCATTATTCGCCCAGAGCAAGCGGGTTTCGTCCCTAGCCGTAATTTAACACAGAATCTGAGAACACTATTCGGTGTGGTGCAGAGATTGAACCCGGAGGTCAGAGCTGCGCCGGTATTTCTTGATGCCGAGAAAGCTTTTGACTCCGTGGAGTGGGGGGGTTCATGTTTGCTGTGCTGCATAGGATTGGTGTCGGGGAGATATTCCTACGCCTGGTGTCGGTGTTATACGCATCGCCCACTGCTAGAGTAAGGATTGGAGATGTAGTCTCCCATTCCTCAAAAGCATGCGGGGCACAAGACAGGGATGCCCTCTGTCCCCACTTTTGTACGCGATCGTGGCTGAGCCATTGGCCTGCGCTATCCGCGAATATCATGCTCACAGAGGGCTGGGGTTCCCAGGATACACGCTGAACATATCTGCGTATGCGGACGATACCCTGCTATATATCCGCAATCCAGACGAAAACCTGTTCCCCATATTGCGCGAGGTGGTCCAATTCGGCAGGCATTCGGTGCTGCGTATCAACTGGGACAAGTCCATCATATTTCCTCTCACTCCTGCCACCATGGTGCCGGCTCTGGAGTTCCCATTGCGGTGGACTACTGAGTCAGTGCAGTATTTAGGCATCAGGATCCACACAGACCCTGCAGTAGTAATCCGGGAAAATTACGGAACGCCCACGCTGAAACTCATAGAAGATGTGGATTAGGCTCCCACTGTCGTTAATGGGGAGAATTGCCATATTGAAAATGGTGGTCCTGCCACAGTTTCTCTTTCTATTTAAAAACATTCCAATCCCCCTACCGCGCACCCTATTTAAGCAATTGCGCACACAGCTAATCCCACTAGCTTGGGCGGGGAAACAGCCCCGGATTCGGTGGGACTCCCTCACTTTGCCCTACGAGTTGGGTGGGTTGGGTGCCCCAGATTTGAAGAAGTATAATAGAGCGACAAAGAGTACATTCGCTCATTATTGGGTACACGGCCCACATGAAACACCCTTTTTGTACCTGGAGAGGAACGCGGCGGAACCGCTTACCCTACCCAAGATGCTATTCCAACCAGCCTCTAGGCGACAGAAAATCTTTGACTCATTGGCCACTACAGTGCAGGCGTGGCAGACATTGCTACACATGCAGGCGGTGGCTTTCCTGTATTCACCAAAGATCCCATTAAACTGGTGCATGTGGTTTCAACTGGGGCAAGATGGGGGGGCCAGGCAAGCGCTGCGGACTGTGGGCATCCACAAAATGGGAGATTTCTTTAAGGATGGGACGATGTGTAGCTGGGAGGCTCTACAAAATCCGGAAGTGCAGCCGTCAGGCACAGCGCTGTTTCATTTTTTCAGGGCTAGGCATACTTGGCACACCCTTTTGGGTGATGATATGATGGAACCGCAGGCTATGGGTGCCCTCACCACTCTCATCAAAGTCAGTGAACCCTCTAAACTGATCACTAGATTCTACACTAGCATGCAGGAAACCCGTCGGGCGGAAGTTCTGAAAGTCAGGCGAGAATGGCAGCGTGACTTGGGTGCTCCACTAAGCAGCAAAGAATGGCAATATTGCTGCTCCCGCACTCGGTCCGTCTCCCTTAACGGGAGACATAGGCTCATCCACTTTAAATTCCTCCACAGAACCTACTGTACCCCAGAGCGGCAGTTTCGATATGGGTTATCAGAGAACTTCCATTGCCAAAGATGTGGGAGAGATGAGGCGGGCTTTTGGCACCTAGCTTGTCAGTGTCCCGGGATTCAATCATTCTGGGGAACTGTGTTCCAGGAACTAGGGATCATTATCAGTGCGGACCTAGAACCTGATCCTAAGATGGCGTTGCTGGGTTGGGATCTGAACGTGGAGAAAGCGGCGCGCCCCTTACTTGCCATCAGTCTTCTTCTCGCTAAGCGCCGAGTGTCAATTAGATGGGCTGGGGGCCCACTACCAGCAATAAAAGAATGGCAAGCAGACATCCTTTACTGCAGCACACACGCTGATGTATACAATGAGCTGCTCCTTCCCACGAGATGGCCCAAGAGTAGCTGGGGTCCATAATCAAACTTATCTCCTTAGTAAGACTGCAAGTACAGGATTTGATCCCGCTGAGAGCACTAACATGGCTGAGACCCAGGGGACACAGGTATAGGTGGACACTGAGTATGGGGGTCGAAGTCGCCCCACAAGCAAGATGGTGCGGTACATGGTCTGGGGTTCGCGAGCAGCCCTGGGAGAAGCTGGCTTCAGCTAGGTCTGGCATCAGGAGAGTTGATTGGGGGATAGCATGCAGATGTACTATTTGTTCCAGGTGGTGCTTATATAAACGCTGTGTCTCATATGCTCGCCTTGTTATGCACCGGATTGTAAAATGCCTTATGTACTGTTATGCCTGGTAATGATGCATCTGTCTTTTAAGTTGTTTGTATAATAAAATTGAATAAAAAAATAATAATAATAAAAAAACTTCACATAATGTCGTAGGTACTTAATAGATGGATGAAGGGGTGAAACCTCAGAGTGTTCTTGAATGATGTACTACTACTTCATTATGCACACTCCAGCAGGTGACCTAGCTGTCTGTCAGCAGTTCCATCTCGTGTTGATTGGTGGAACGGCTGATAGTCAGCAAGGTCAACTCTCAAAATCCCTGTTTCAGGTTCACTGTATAAAGGATAGTCAGGATGCCTATTATAGGGCTTTCTGAAGTGAGAGAGAGAAGAGAGAGAATTTGTTATTGATTGATTATTAAAACCATTGCAATACACTACAAATAAATACAATGTCATTTTATCCATTGCATATTAAGAAAAATAAAATGAAGAAAAAAAATAAGCATTGCGCATTCTCTCTCACTCCGCTTTCTGAAATGAGATATAAGGTTCCTCAGTCAAGATGTGATTTAGTTATATCGTTCCTCTATATCTATGCAGAAGAACATCCATTTCCAAACTCAAAAGAATGGCAACTTTAGACTTCTCTAAATTGAGGTGTTAACAAGACTCTTAAGTCTGACTGTCTGATGTAGTTGGAAGCACAAAATTAACTTTTAAGTCCTGAGGAGCAGGGCCTCTCTGCCCAGATACCATAACTATAGGGGGCACTTCTTACAAAGGAGTGACAACTAGGGAGATGGATGACTGGAAATATTTCAGAAATCCTTCAAATGGAAAATGTGAAACTGCAAAGTCACTTGCAAACTTTGCTAACAAGTCCTTTGTCTAGGGCAGTGGTTCTTAGCCTGTGGTCCGAGGACCCCTAGGGGTCCAAGAGGACTACTCAGGGGGCCGACAACTGTTTTACAAAATTAAATATAATTAAAATTATTCAATTAACGTTTATACAAATAAGGAAGAAACATAGAAAATGTGAAAATGTTATCTATACTTGATTTCAAATTTCACAAAATATTACAATATTTGAACATTTGTTTGGTGTGTACTTGTTTTGTATTTTTGCGCATTCTTTTGAAGTCCAAATCAAAGAAATTGCTTAAGCTGCATTACCCTGGCTTCTAATAATGGCCCATTGGAGGTCTCCGGATTCCATTAATAGTTAATTGGGGGTCCACAGAAGTCAAAAGGTTAAGACCCGCTAATCTAGGGCAGTGAGGGCCGTACTCTTTCAGGACATGTTATATCACACCACTTAAAGACCATGTATTCAAAAGAGTACAAGACAACGACACCAGATTAACCAGAAGCAGAGAAAGGGCACTACCAGTCAGGAATATTTGATTTGATTTCTATAGACTGCACCATCACTATTTGGATTTCTTGGTACTGCTGACTGCCACATGCCTACAAGTAAATAGCCATAAGTACCACAGCAATGGCAAAAGGTGGGTCTTAATTACCTTTCTCGAAGATGAAAAATGTTAAATTTTTCCTAGATCTCTAGAATGATTGTGCCACATTTTTTCACGTAAAACCATGAATCATTGGCCACTCTGCCAGGCCTTCCTGAACTCTGTAACACAAAGCAGAGGTTGACTTTCCGAGATTGTATATTTCTGAATTAGCTGATACAAACAATATTGCTTAGATTGACATAGGAGTTTATGAAGTATACATAAGCACCTGAATTGGATTAATTGTTTAATTGGTATCCTGTGCAGCTGCTACCTGAATCAAGTGAACTGATTGAACTTCTTTATATGAAGAATCATTCTGACTGCTGCATTCTGCACTTGCAGGTTCTCCAGCATGCTGATTGGCTTCTCGTATGATAAAAAAGACAAGGTACGTATTAAAATGTGAAAAGCATTGTAACTTGAACATTTGTTAGTTGCCTCAAGGAAAGGTCATTGGCCAAAGTAAATCGTAAAACTTTAACATTTGGCAATGGACATGAAGCTGTGTGGCAATAGGAAATTGTGCCTACATTTCTTGATGTTAACAATCAGCAGGAACATCATTTTATTTGTGGTTAATTTGGGGGAAATTGATTGCCATTATTTATGAATCAATGAGAAGCAATTGTGGAGGTTAAGATAGGAAAGCACTTGCTCAGTAAGGTAAAGAATTAACTGCTTGTGATCAGCATAGGTGAGGGCAGTGTAGCCAAGTATCTTATATGATTTGCAAGAGGTTGCACCTAGGTTTTAAAAAGTAGCGGAGACAGGCCTTGTATATCCCCTAAGGAAAGAGCTGTCACAGTAAAGCGAAGTATAGGAGGCAAACTTGTTGCCAGGAGAAAACCTTTTAAGAATGGTTTAAACATTGCAAAACTATGCCACTGATTTATGCTTCTCTCAAATGATTTCCCAAGATTGAGTGGTCAACCGTGTCAAAAGCTGCAGAGAGAGCCAGAACAGTCATCCATGCTGTGTCGCCCTTAACTTTAGTAAAGCTTCTGACCCTCTATTGTAGAAACCTTCAGCCACATGTGCTCCACTCGAAGAGCTCTCAGTTTCTGCACTCTGAAAGTGCAAGAAACCTTCCTGAAGAAATTGTACAAGAATTAGATCCTGGAATGAAGGGAATGACACTCTACTGTACAGATTGCAAACTCCTCAACTGGGATACGGAGCAGAAATTCCAAGAATTTTGTTGATGAAAACAACAAAGACTGTAATTCTTCAAGCTGGTTTTTATCAAATGATTGCTTCTCAAAGTTTTTTGTGAGTAAAAAAATGTTTGTCTTCCACTTAATTTGCGTCAGCAAGACAAAAGCCACAGGGAGAAGCCTTTTACCATTCCTAAACCCAATGTCCTGGGCAGTCAGCTCCTACTGCAGAGAGCCTTATGCAGCTGGGGTTGGCAAACAAGCCCTGTCAGATTCAATGGCTGCTGCAGCAGGATGCATATGCCCGTAAACAGTAGTTTGGGGCTGCAAACCTGAATTTGAGAACAGGAGAATATGCTCCCTAATCTGTTTATTTTTCAGAAAATAAAACCGGCATACCATCTGCCTTCAGAGACCCATGAAATGTCTGTGAACTAATGCTGATTAGATTTGTCTTTCTTGAAAATACCTTTTGATGCTTGCTTGACTTTTAGAATACAAACATCTCACAAGGTGCTGAAGGTATTTTCACCAACCAAAAAGGTACGCTCTTTTGAGAAAAGTTCTAGTTTCATGCCAGGTTTTCGTTAATTCCGTCTAGCAGAGTTCGCTGTTAAGTGTGAAAACTCCAATGGGAGCTGGGATGGAAAATATAGCATTTTTGACCCCCTTTAAAAAAATTATGCACCACAATTTTTACATTCTCAAACTTAGCCACTGAAAGCTATTTTGCTGGAAAGCTTCATGGGCATTTATCAAATGTCACAAAAGTTATTAGCAAATCAAAAATGCCTTTTCAATGGAAACTGTGGTTTAGTCACAATTGCAGAGTCACTATTGCTGACTCTGTAAAACATATTTTCCAGAATCAGCAATAGAAAATATATATATGGTGCGTTTAAGCACATGCTGGGACTATAATCACGTTTCACACATTGCCTCTTTCTGTTATCTTAAGTGAAAACAAACAGGGAATGTTGAAAAGAGACTCGCTATTATTACCATCATAGTATGGGAAAAAGGCGTTAAATAGAAATAGAAAAAATACGTACAATTGTACACAGTTCTCATCTCTAACACAGAACCATCACATTTGCAACACACTTGTGGACAATATTTTTAATACCATGCAATAGCAATGTGTATAGTAGTAAATACGACAACATTTGATATACAGGTAGAAATAAGGCAGAGGTGTTCAAAAAATGCCAAGGCACTTTACCTAACTTGAGCGTTTGTAAAGTCCATGCAAACTGCATAACTGAGCGCAATTGATTCTGACCATGATATAACACAGAAACATCATCTTGTACAATATCAACAACAGAGGACACAATATTCTCTAAAGTGTAAATGCGAGAAGACAGGGTATTAATACTATTGTCAACAACAGCGAGCACCTTTTCCATATTTGCTTGATCTATTTCCCGAAGACGGGAAGCAGCTTCCATTTGTGATAGCTTCCAGAGTTCATTATATGTTTCATAAATGAATCTTTTAGGTCGGGGACCACGAGGTCCCAAAACAAAGTCGGACAGATCAATATTGCCTGTAAGGAGGGACAAATGTTGTTTAACAGAATCAAGGGACGAATGTTGCAGCCATTGTTTGCATAATTTACCAACAGAGTATGTAGTGACAGTACGAGCATCAGTAAACCTCGGATCAGGCCTATTCTGTGTGTAGCTAGCACCAGTATCATGAAAACGCATTTGACATGCATTAGATGATATAGGCCATATTAACCAGGGTGACTGAACCAGCTCAGAAACATTAAACGAATTATTTTGTAACATTGCCTGCAGGGACACGAGGGACTTATTGAATCGTGAGCTTTCATTTGGAAAACTCGACAGGGATGGTATTGATGGCGTATTCAATTGTTTAGTGGTTGCTAAGCCCCAACATGTAGTCTGATAGATGGAAGCATTTAGGAACATAATTTGGGTAGGGATGAGGCAAGCACGATGCAACGCCTCGGTTCCCTGTACCTGCCATGGCTTGGAGCCCCAAATTGATTTTAAATCCACTGTATTATCCCAGTACTCATAACCACCCACAGCTAGGGCACTCAGAAAGGAACCTAAATAAAGCAATTTGGTGTGTGTCAACATAATTTTCTGAGTTGATGTGTTATTTAGTCTAAAATAATAGGATGCAGGGTTCGACCGATTAAAATCAGTGAAATAATTAAACTTATTTCGAAGAGTTTGAGAGCTACCTGGCAAGGGGTTTGGACAATGTTCCCATTGGGTATAGTTAACAGAACTACGCAGGGCACTGGGCTTATGGAGAAAATGATTACCCCAATGTTGGTAACAATACAAATCGGCATAATTAGCAGAATTCATATATAAATCTTCAGCATTAAAAGATGCATAATATTTTAAATCGGCAAACAATGCTTCAACGGCATGCACATCCCAATCATCAGAATGAATATTATTTTGTACTACATCACCCATTGAAACACGAAGGACATTAGGTACATTAACGATTTCCGTCGGACCATGGATTTGATAGTTCACTGCATCCCATACGATGCCATCAGCAACTGGGAAAGCTGAAATGTTCACAAATGTGTGGTCACGCTTCATGATGTGAGACGAGGAATGAGGAGCCAAAGTTCCAGAAACATAGTCTACAGCAGAGCGTTCAGGCAAATAGTGACCATTGATTAGTAGAAAAAACACTGTGACAAAGCCAATGGACATGAACAAAAAAATCAAGAAAAGTACCATCCAGATGTATGTCCAGGGTGGAATCAAAAAATTGTCTCTAAACCAGGATATAAAAATACTGAACTTGGATGGAACTTTTGAAGATGTGGAATCCGAATCAAAGGAATAACGAGTCGGGCCAAGTGGCGTTGTTGGTTGATGTGCCACCGATTCTGATGCAGGATAAGTATACTCGTCCTCGTCGATATTGGTGGAGAGTTGGGGATCAATCGTAGTTTCAGGCAAAGTAGAGGATTCAGGCAAATCAACCATCTCAATTACAGCATCAGCGATCGTTCGTGCAGATGGACTATGAACATATGTCCGATAAATGGCAGGACAAGAGACCGCGGGTGTGACACTATTCAGGATCGGCCAGGCGCTGTAGCTTGACATTTTCAATTGAGATGTATCTGTTCTCTTTGCGACCAGGAAGCGGTGGTAAAATAACTGTACGTGTTCCCTTCAAGCCCAGAACTGGAACCGGTGCACGAAAAGAGGGGCCAAATTCTTTTTTGTTTTCAACCTTCTCTCGAACCAGTTCTCCAACTTTCGGAAGCCAGCCTGCTACCGGAATCTGCAACGCAGGATCTGTGGCTGAAGGCAAATGTGTAGTTGCAAGTTTGTTTCGGGCTTCTTGTAAGTCCTGTAACATAGCAGAATGGTTATCTACATCAAACTTGGCGGATTGCGCCGCGATGTCTGGACCCTCAAGGTCAGGCACAAACATTCTTATGCCAAAGAGCATTTCGTATGGGGTCCGCCCACCCAGAGGTCTTCTAGGGAGATTATTAAGTGCACGCTGAACGGTATACAAATGGGACAGCCAGTTCCTGCCAGTACCTATAACCCTAGCTGTTAAGGATTGCTTTAAGTCACGGTTCATTCGTTCAACGATAGAGTTGCCCTCAGGCCTATACGGAGACGAAAATTTCACCCGCACCCCAAGCGAAGCCATTGCATCCTTGTAAGCCCTAGAGGCAAACGCTGGACCTTGGTCCGAATGGAAGGTGCCGCATGCGAAAATTCCCACAAAGACACGCAAATCCCTGATTACATTTCGGGCGTCAGCACTCCGTTGTGGCCAGACCCAGAGAAACCGTGTGCACGAGTCCACTGCCACTAAGATGTATTTATAAGCAGTGTCTGATGAGAACGGACCGCAGTGATCCAAGTAAACACACCCAAAGGGTCTGTTAGCAATGCAGAGCGGTGTTTGTGGTGGACGTGTTACCGTGGAAGGCTTAATCTGTTGACAAACGTCGCAAGAAAGCACAAAAGCACGGGTGTCTTTATACAACCCACGCCACCAATAACGCTGCTGCAAGATGGAAACCGTAGCTGACACACCTGCATGAGCCGAAGCCATGCCTTCGTGTGCAGCTGATATCAAGGCACTCCTGCGGTCCGCGTTGGGGATCAGCCGATCGCCAACGTCAGGTATAGTTACATAAGGAACCTGATCGGGACTTAATGTGTAAGAATACTTGGAAGGGAAACCTGTAGGGTAATTATCACCTTCCTTGGTTGCAGCAATAGCTGCTAGAATAACAGGGTCTATTTTAGACATGGACCTAGTAACCGCTGCTACTGAACACGTAACTACTGCTGAACGGGCAGCCTCATCTGCCAGATCGTTACCAATAGCGTGTGCGCCCACCCGCTGATGGCCTAAGGTGTGAACCACCTGTGTGAGGGGCAGACGTTGTTGCAATTCTGCCACTCGAACCCAAAGCATTTTATGCTTAATTGTGCTCCCTTTTGCGTCCTTGTAGTCGTTTTTCGACCAGAAAAACAGATTGTCATTGTAAGATTGTACACAGTAAAAAGAATCACATACAATAAGAGTGGTCTCATCCTGAGAAGCGAACTCAAGTGCAAGTAGCAATGCATGCAGCTCGGCCAATTGTGCGGTACTATCTCCAAGTGTGCGTGTGTGCACTACAGTGGATTTGAACTTGCCATCCACAAAGGATCCCGCAACAATAGCACATGCAGCTGAATAAGCGTGCTTGGACCCAGTGGCCGGTTGCGCCGAACCATCTGTGTAGATCACACATTTGTAATCCTCAAGCGGTAGTAAAAACAAAGGAGGAGGATGAACGAATTCATACTGCAAAAACTCCTGAGTCTGCAGAGAAGAATCAAAAACAAAAGTGACGTCCGAAGACGTCAAGGATGTAGCCCATTGTATCCAACGGGGATGCATTGCTTTTGAGTTCGGTACACTTGCCTTCGTTACTGCCTCCAGGGCAGGACAGGGTGTTACCACCAGAATCCGCTTACCCTGTGCCAGTGCGCGTTCTTTTAGAATCGCCATTTGCACTGCAGTCAGAACTTTTTCAACAGATGTAAAGCGCAATTCAGCGGAAGTGTACAGATGTGACTTGTATGCGATAGGTACTGTATCACCTTCATTAAAGGTTAAATAGGTGAATCCCACCGCCCCGGAATTATTCTAATCACCAGGTTTGTGTGGTTATCACGAGTCAAAAGATATTTAGACTCCAATAGGTCTGTCTGCAAAGACTGCAAAATTGAGGTATGCTCAGGCAGCCAGCAAGACCTTGAATAAGTAGGTTGTATCAAAGCATACAAAGGCTTGATACGCTGGGCATATTCGGGAATGTAAGTACGCCCGAAGTTCAGGAAACCCAGCAAAGACTGAAGCTTCTTCAGAGTATTTGGGGGGCACAAATGTGCACATTTTTCCAAGAAATGGGGGCTAAGCCCTTACCTTCGTTATTGAGCTCATAGCCCAAGAACAGAACGGTAAATTCAGCAATGTGTGACTTAGCAAAGTTAAATTTGTAACCCTGCTCCGCAAATTCAAGAATAATGCGGTCCACACGGGACAGATGCTGATATAACTCGTCGTCTGTCAGATAGATGTCATCAACGTACGAACATGCGTCTTGATCAATGTCATTTAACAAAGAAACAACACGGGCGGCGAATATACCCGGACTATTTTTATAGCCCATGGGTAAACGCCGGAACTGGAATAATTTACCACCGGATGTGAATGCGGTCCATTGACCACTCTCCGGGGCTAGGTTGTGCGTGTAGAAACCGTTTGAAAGGTCAAGTGTCGTTTTGTATTTTTTACGAACAAGACTGTCTACAAGCGCAGAACTGTGTGTATTTTGCACCGCAAAGTTCCGACAATGAGTATTTAAATGCCGGTAATCCAAAACTAAGCGGTACGATCCATCGGGTTTAGAAACCACGAAAAGGGGATTGTTCATAGGTGATACGCATGGTTCAATTACTCCCTGATATTCCAACTGTGTCAGAATTTCGGAGACGGGGCCTTTTGCCTGCCGTTTGATGGGATATTGGGGTTGTGGCTGCGGTAGTGACCGCAAAGGTATTGCATGGGGAGGTGATTCTTTATCCCATCCCACATGGTTGCGGTATAACGCCGGTGCCAGGTACACAGCCCACTCAGCTGCAAGTGCTTCAGCTTTGTCTTTTGGGACATGCCGTGAAAAGCTTGGAAGGATTACCTCCTCTCCTTTATGTGCAGCTAAAACGAATGGGGGTGGCCAATCCACCTCTGCTAACAAAATGTCATATGAAGAGGTTAGATTTTCCCAAAAAATCCCTTTTATTTCACGCGGTATGTCACCTTCAATTTGTATAACTATATTATATAGTCTGTCAGGGGGTGCCACTCTCGTGTCAGCTGTCTCTACAGTAACGAATGTTTCAGTTGCTGTCGCCTCCATATGAGGACGTAGCGCCTCCCGCACTATGGTAACTTCCGCGGCGCTGTCTAGGAGGGTTACTGCCCACGTCCAATTCTGGAGTCTCGTTCTCACCGTCTGTGGCATATTTCGCTGTTACAGCGGCAACCTTTTTCTTCTGAAATTGTGGTCGGGAATGGTGAAAGTCTTCCGCTTTCCCTCTGACTTGTTGTCGAGGTTGGTCTCGCTCCTGGGGAGCCTCTCGGCCCCTTCCTCTATCTTGCCGTTCTCCTCCACCAGCCTGTGACGACGTCTGGGCCTGTGAAGAACGAGGAGAACGCGTATCAGAGCTTTGAAACCTATCCGGTGATTTAATTCTCGACCTATCACGTAAATCATAAGTACGTTCAGAAGAAACCGAAACTGGGGAAGCGCCTCTCGACCCCGGCTTCTTTTGTTGCTTACCCTGTTTTTTCTGTCTCCAACTCTTTTTAGTGAAGACTGGTTTATCATCTTTCTCAGATGCACTTTTTGCTTGTGCAACTTGTGTTTGCGATTGAGTTTGCGTTTTTACAAAAGGCTTGTTGCCTAGGCTATTTCGTCCAATTGTTTTATAAGCCCGGGCAATGATTTTCGGTAATTCGCGAGGCCTGTCCAACTCTGGGACCAAAGCCAAAGCATTCGCTACTTGAAAGTTCATAGCATCGCCCTTGACATTTCCAAGGATCAGCTCAGCTACTACATCAAACACTCCCACTAGTCTCATCCCTAATTCCACAGCCGCTTCAGGGCCATGTTCATCCTGTACTTTTTTAATTACAGAGGGTAGAACCGTCATGGAAGGAGTTCCAAAACATTTTGAATAAACTGCTGCGAATACCTTACCCCAGTTTTCACATGCTGTCAAATCGGGGATTATGTCTTTTGGCAAACTTATCGTGAGGATGCGGTGTTTATCTACTGGGGATGTATGTGGAAACACTGCTTCTATCTGATCGAACTTTTCTGCAAGCCAGTAAGGATAGTCGTCCTTGTTTTGTGGACGTTTGCCCATCACAGAATTTACCATGACAGGACTTATAGTCACTCCAGCTGCAATAGCTGGTTGGCCTGCGACTACAGGAGCAGCTCCATGGAGGCTACCTGTAACGTATGTCACTAAGGCTCGATGCACTCGCACCAATTCGGTATGCATAGTGCGCAATTCCGCTAGCGGTAATGCCAGATAATTTGGATGCGGGGTATACCCGGCCAATACAGGCCAAGTGGCCCCCTGAATTGATAAGGGGCCTAAACGAACTGCGGTAGTTGGTTGTGGTAGGACGCCATTAAACCAAACACGGTGCTGCCAAGCCGTGAGAGGCACTTCAAGAATAGTATAGGGTCGATAGGCAGCAGGAATAGCGGTGGGTTTATATTCATGAAACAGCTTATCACCTGCATCCACCGCTTCAAAAGTGATCCAAGTGTAAAACACTTCAAAGTGATAAGCCGCATCGGCTTGAACCACAAAGACCAACTCGACCCCAGCATCGGGCACTCCATACACAGCTAAGTGGTCTCGGAGTGCTCCTCGACTATGTGCAGCTATCGCCACACCAGCCATGACCAAACAAATATATATTCGACAACCTAACAGGGAGCACAAAAATGGGTCTGCTTAACTAACCTTTTTTAATAATATCAAGCTTGAAAGAACCTATAAAACATTCAATATAGGAGGTATCACCGTCACATACGCCTCCGGAAGCGTACGCGAGGGGTTTGTGGACAAGCACAAGCACTACTCAAGCGTCTCGCAGATAAGCTGCCCCACGTTGGGCGCCATGTCATAAGGTTACTGCACATACACAGAGCTATGCACAGGAAAATGGGACCCCGGAATACAGTGGTTTGCCACCATATACCGTAGCACCCAAAAACCCCAACCCAACTAGCTTAGCATCCCATTAGCACCCAAGTACTAATGTTTGGACAACCCAGAACACGGTATCTTTATCTCAGGACTCACAGAAGCAAGAACACTCTTTCGCCACTCACTCGTACTCGTCCACAAGGTGCGTAGTAAGAGACACTGGATAGGTTAAAATGTTTATTCCAACTTACGTGCTCTAATGTACAGTACACGTGTCAGTACTAATAGCATAATGCATATGACTAATATAAGCAGCATGGTTACAATTCCATAGAATACAAACGGGGAAAGCATCTCAGAGCTCAGTGGATAAACGTATAAATAACATTACCACCCTCCCCTTGCAGTAAGATAGTTTATTATAATAATAGAAGACCTCTGGGCTTTGACTAGCGAACCCCCATACCTCAGTCTCTAGATGCAGAATTACATCAGCAGGACATCATAGCTCTTCTCACCGAAAGGGATTTTTCCAAGTGTGTTAATCGCTAGTAAACCACAGTATTAAAAGCATATCAAATTCTTCATGGCAATTGCACATAATGTTATGTCTGGGTGCGCGAGACTGGCCATATCAGGAAGAACCGAAATACATTGTTATGCGACCTTGTACATGTTTGTGCAGACTGAGCCCAAAAAGGTGAACAACAGAAAATGCAGACAGTGCAAAAGAACTTGGCACGAGCAAAGGGCGAGGAAGGCCCGGCTCAGTGTAACGTGCGCAAAGAAAAGCAGCATGGCAGCCAGGCCTAGGCCAACATAACAAGGCAGGTAACAATCCACAAGACACCCTCCCCTGGACAGTCCGGCGGCCAGGACAGAGGCCCATCAGAGGAGAAAAATAGACGTCGGAGCACAGGGAGCGCCCAAACGGCGAAGGGCAGGTCAATCCATGAAAGTGAAAGTGCAGAAAAAAGCCATACCCTCCAAGAGTTCATCATTGGAATCGTCAAAAAACATAGATGCCATCCAATCCATGAGTTCAAAAGAGCAGGAATGCTCCTCAGCAAAGGGAGCATCCAGAAGCAATGCGGGACAGCTTGCGTGATAATTGAAACAGCTTCGTTGTAGGAGATCCTGGGCAGCCGCCCAGATATCCCATTGCGCCAAAATCCCCAGTGCAGCCGCACGCGCCATACAGCCAGCAACGGAACAGTCCTGCTCATGGGCCTCTAAGGGACCCATCAACTGAACAAAATCCGGAACAGACAATGACGAATTGGAGAGGCAATAATCCAGAGTCCAGGTGAAAGGACAGCGGACACAAGTCATCACAGGTTGCACGCAAGTGAAATACGCAAAGCGAAATGAAAGAGTATATGACACACTCAGTGTCGCCAATGGCAAGACACCAAAACCGGCCAAAAGGCGCTCACGGAGCAGCTGGAGGCGTTCTGGATCGAGCAGGTCCCATCGGGGAGCAGCCATTGCGCAGAAAGCAAATTAAGAGCAAGACACCAGCCGCTAAAGCGAGGATCAATGGGAAACCGCCAAAGACACTGGAAAATATAGAATGTATGAAAGCCGGGATGACACCAAAAATAGTTTGGAAGGAGGACACCAAGCCCGACCCAACGACCTTAAAAAAGTGTACTAGGCCTTCAGTGTTAGATGCGTTAAAAATACGATGTATTAACTCCCCAAAATGTTGGGGGAGATTAGTGTTTAAAAGGGCCTGTATTTCACTGTGGGTACTCGCCACCTGGAGAATGAATGTCTCCCGGGCGGACGTGAGCATAACTTCCTCGTTTAATAATAGTGCCTTTATTCTGCTCAGTCTATTGAAATCAGCTTCCATGGTAGGGATGGAAGGCCAAATAGAGATATCAACCTTGCCATGAGGGGGAGGAAAAAGCACATTTTTGCAGCAGACAACCCTGTGCGAAACTGTTACAATGTAAGGAATGCCAGCCTGCAAGCCACAACAGTTTTCGTTATTTAAAAGTAAATAACTACCATTGGAAAGGAGAGTGAAAGTAGGTGAAATAACAGGAGCAGGAATACCTTTCAGCACACAAGCAAGATTAGGAGAGGAAACGCTACATGAGCCATGCAATTTAATGTGTTTACAAATAAGCGAATGACCTATAGTCGAGTCGCAGTACTCCCCCGTGAGAAAGACTTCCTTGCCGTCCCGAAGGCATTTATACATGAAAGGCAAGGACCAGAGTTCATGCAGGAAAGCACTGCCCAATGGCCGGTAACGGCCCACAGGATAATGTTTCATGCACGAGTCAAATTCAAACAAGGAAAATGGTAAAGCTATAACCCCATGGACTAGCCATACAGCAGAATCGAGTTCTGCAACAGAGAACGGCAAAGGATCCACCTTTTCGATATGTAATAGAGTGTAAGTTGCATCCTTCATGGACATAAATTGCTGTTTGTCAGTTAAGTTAAAAGGTAGAAATAAGGCAGAGGTGTTCAAAAAATGCCAAGGCACTTTACCTAACTTGAGCGTTTGTAAAGTCCATGCAAACTGCATAACTGAGCGCAATTGATTCTGACCATGATATAACACAGAAACATCATCTTGTACAATATCAACAACAGAGGACACAATATTCTCTAAAGTGTAAATGCGAGAAGACAGGGTATTAATACTATTGTCAACAACAGCGAGCACCTTTTCCATATTTGCTTGATCTATTTCCCGAAGACGGGAAGCAGCTTCCATTTGTGATAGCTTCCAGAGTTCATTATATGTTTCATAAATGAATCTTTTAGGTCGGGGACCACGAGGTCCCAAAACAAAGTCGGACAGATCAATATTGCCTGTAAGGAGGGACAAATGTTGTTTAACAGAATCAAGGGACGAATGTTGCAGCCATTGTTTGCATAATTTACCAACAGAGTATGTAGTGACAGTACGAGCATCAGTAAACCTCGGATCAGGCCTATTCTGTGTGTAGCTAGCACCAGTATCATGAAAACGCATTTGACATGCATTAGATGATATAGGCCATATTAACCAGGGTGACTGAACCAGCTCAGAAACATTAAACGAATTATTTTGTAACATTGCCTGCAGGGACACGAGGGACATATTGAATCGTGAGCTTTCATTTGGAAAACTCGACAGGGATGGTATTGATGGCGTATTCAATTGTTTAGTGGTTGCTAAGCCCCAACATGTAGTCTGATAGATGGAAGCATTTAGGAACATAATTTGGGTAGGGATGAGGCAAGCACGATGCAACGCCTCGGTTCCCTGTACCTGCCATGGCTTGGAGCCCCAAATAGATTTTAAATCCACTGTATTATCCCAGTACTCATAACCACCCACAGCTAGGGCACTCAGAAAGGAACCTGAATAAAGCAATTTGGTGTGTGTCAACATAATTTTCTGAGTTGATGTGTTATTTAGTCTAAAATAATAGGATGCAGGGTTCGACCGATTAAAATCAGTGAAATAATTAAACTTATTTCGAAGAGTTTGAGAGCTACCTGGCAAGGGGTTTGGACAATGTTCCCATTGGGTATAGTTAACAGAACTACGCAGGGCACTGGGCTTATGGAGAAAATGATTACCCCAATGTTGGTAACAATACAAATCGGCATAATTAGCAGAATTCATATATAAATCTTCAGCATTAAAAGATGCATAATATTTTAAATCGGCAAACAATGCTTCAACGGCATGCACATCCCAATCATCAGAATGAATATTATTTTGTACTACATCACCCATTGAAACACGAAGGACATTAGGTACATTAACGATTTCCGTCGGACCATGGATTTGATAGTTCACTGCATCCCATACGATGCCATCAGCAACTGGGAAAGCTGAAATGTTCACAAATGTGTGGTCACGCTTCATGATGTGAGACGAGGAATGAGGAGCCAAAGTTCCAGAAACATAGTCTACAGCAGAGCGTTCAGGCAAATAGTGACCATTGATTAGTAGAAAAAACACTGTGACAAAGCCAATGGACATGAACAAAAAAATCAAGAAAAGTACCATCCAGATGTATGTCCAGGGTGGAATCAAAAAATTGTCTCTAAACCAGGATATAAAAATACTGAACTTGGATGGAACTTTTGAAGATGTGGAATCCGAATCAAAGGAATAACGAGTCGGGCCAAGTGGCGTTGTTGGTTGATGTGCCACCGATTCTGATGCAGGATAAGTATACTCGTCCTCGTCGATATTGGTGGAGAGTTGGGGATCAATCGTAGTTTCAGGCAAAGTAGAGGATTCAGGCAAATCAACCATCTCAATTACAGCATCAGCGATCGTTCGTGCAGATGGACTATGAACATATGTCCGATAAATGGCAGGACAAGAGACCGCGGGTGTGACACTATTCAGGATCGGCCAGGCGCTGTAGCTTGACATTTTCAATTGAGATGTATCTGTTCTCTTTGCGACCAGGAAGCGGTGGTAAAATAACTGTACGTGTTCCCTTCAAGCCCAGAACTGGAACCGGTGCACGAAAAGAGGGGCCAAATTCTTTTTTGTTTTCAACCTTCTCTCGAACCAGTTCTCCAACTTTCGGAAGCCAGCCGGCTACCGGAATCTGCAACGCAGGATCTGTGGCTGAAGGCAAATGTGTAGTTGCAAGTTTGTCTCGGGCTTCTTGTAAGTCCTGTAACATAGCAGAATGGTTATCTACATCAAACTTGGCGGATTGCGCCGCGATGTCTGGACCCTCAAGGTCAGGCACAAACATTCTTATGCCAAAGAGCATTTCGTATGGGGTCCGCCCACCCAGAGGTCTTCTAGGGAGATTATTAAGTGCACGCTGAACGGTATACAAATGGGCCAGCCAGTTCCTGCCAGTACCTATAACCCTAGCTGTTAAGGATTGCTTTAAGTCACGGTTCATTCGTTCAACGATAGAGTTGCCCTCAGGCCTATACGGAGACGAAAATTTCACCCGCACCCCAAGCGAAGCCATTGCATCCTTGTAAGCCCTAGAGGCAAACGCTGGACCTTGGTCCGAATGGAAGGTGCCGCATGCGAAAATTCCCACAAAGACACGCAAATCCCTGATTACATTTCGGGCGTCAGCACTCCGTTGTGGCCAGACCCAGAGAAACCGTGTGCACGAGTCCACTGCCACTAAGATGTATTTATAAGCAGTGTCTGATGAGAACGGACCGCAGTGATCCAAGTAAACACACCCAAAGGGTCTGTTAGCAATGCAGAGCGGTGTTTGTGGTGGACGTGTTACCGTGGAAGGCTTAATCTGTTGACAAACGTCGCAAGAAAGCACAAAAGCACGGGTGTCTTTATATAACCCACGCCACCAATAACGCTGCTGCAAGATGGAAACCGTAGCTGACACACCTGCATGAGCCGAAGCCATGCCTTCGTGTGCAGCTGATATCAAGGCACTCCTGCGGTCCGCGTTGGGGATCAGCCGATCGCCAACGTCAGGTATAGTTACATAAGGAACCTGATCGGGACTTAATGTGTAAGAATACTTGGAAGGGAAACCTGTAGGGTAATTATCACCTTCCTTGGTTGCAGCAATAGCTGCTAGAATAACAGGGTCTATTTTAGACATGGACCTAGTAACCGCTGCTACTGAACACGTAACTACTGCTGAACGGGCAGCCTCATCTGCCAGATCGTTACCAATAGCGTGTGCGCCCACCCGCTGATGGCCTAAGGTGTGAACCACCTGTGTGAGGGGCAGACGTTGTTGCAATTCTGCCACTCGAACCCAAAGCATTTTATGCTTAATTGTGCTCCCTTTTGCGTCCTTGTAGTCGTTTTTCGACCAGAAAAACAGATTGTCATTGTAAGATTGTACACAGTAAAAAGAATCACATACAATAAGAGTGGTCTCATCCTGAGAAGCGAACTCAAGTGCAAGTAGCAATGCATGCAGCTCGGCCAATTGTGCGGTACTATCTCCAAGTGTGCGTGTGTGCACTACAGTGGATTTGAACTTGCCATCCACAAAGGATCCCGCAACAATAGCACATGCAGCTGAATAAGCGTGCTTGGACCCAGTGGCCGGTTGCGCCGAACCATCTGTGTAGATCACACATTTGTAATCCTCAAGCGGTAGTAAAAACAAAGGAGGAGGATGAACGAATTCATACTGCAAAAACTCCTGAGTCTGCAGAGAAGAATCAAAAACAAAAGTGACGTCCGAAGACGTCAAGGATGTAGCCCATTGTATCCAACGGGGATGCATTGCTTTTGAGTTCGGTACACTTGCCTTCGTTACTGCCTCCAGGGCAGGACAGGGTGTTACCACCAGAATCCGCTTACCCTGTGCCAGTGCGCGTTCTTTTAGAATCGCCATTTGCACTGCAGTCAGAACTTTTTCAACAGATGTAAAGCGCAATTCAGCGGAAGTGTACAGATGTGACTTGTATGCGATAGGTACTGTATCACCTTCATTAAAGGTTAAATAGGTGAATCCCACCGCCCCCGGAATTATTCTAATCACCAGGTTTGTGTGGTTATCACGAGTCAAAAGATATTTAGACTCCAATAGGTCTGTCTGCAAAGACTGCAAAATTGAGGTATGCTCAGGCAGCCAGCAAGACCTTGAATAAGTAGGTTGTATCAAAGCATACAAAGGCTTGATACGCTGGGCATATTCGGGAATGTAAGTACGCCCGAAGTTCAGGAAACCCAGCAAAGACTGAAGCTTCTTCAGAGTATTTGGGGGGCACAAATGTGCACATTTTTCCAAGAAATGGGGGCTAAGCCCTTACCTTCGTTATTGAGCTCATAGCCCAAGAACAGAACGGTAAATTCAGCAATGTGTGACTTAGCAAAGTTAAATTTGTAACCCTGCTCCGCAAATTCAAGAATAATGCGGTCCACACGGGACAGATGCTGATATAACTCGTCGTCTGTCAGATAGATGTCATCAACGTACGAACATGCGTCTTGATCAATGTCATTTAACAAAGAAACAACACGGGCGGCGAATATACCCGGACTATTTTTATAGCCCATGGGTAAACGCCGGAACTGGAATAATTTACCACCGGATGTGAATGCGGTCCATTGACCACTCTCCGGGGCTAGGTTGTGCGTGTAGAAACCGTTTGAAAGGTCAAGTGTCGTTTTGTATTTTTTACGAACAAGACTGTCTACAAGCGCAGAACTGTGTGTATTTTGCACCGCAAAGTTCCGACAATGAGTATTTAAATGCCGGTAATCCAAAACTAAGCGGTACGATCCATCGGGTTTAGAAACCACGAAAAGGGGATTGTTCATAGGTGATACGCATGGTTCAATTACTCCCTGATATTCCAACTGTGTCAGAATTTCGGAGACGGGGCCTTTTGCCTGCCGTTTGATGGGATATTGGGGTTGTGGCTGCGGTAGTGACCGCAAAGGTATTGCATGGGGAGGTGATTCTTTATCCCATCCCACATGGTTGCGGTATAACGCCGGTGCCAGGTACACAGCCCACTCAGCTGCAAGTGCTTCAGCTTTGTCTTTTGGGACATGCCGTGAAAAGCTTGGAAGGATTACCTCCTCTCCTTTATGTGCAGCTAAAACGAATGGGGGTGGCCAATCCACCTCTGCTAACAAAATGTCATATGAAGAGGTTAGATTTTCCCAAAAAATCCCTTTTATTTCACGCGGTATGTCACCTTCAATTTGTATAACTATATTATATAGTCTGTCAGGGGGTGCCACTCTCGTGTCAGCTGTCTCTACAGTAACGAATGTTTCAGTTGCTGTCGCCTCCATATGAGGACGTAGCGCCTCCCGCACTATGGTAACTTCCGCGGCGCTGTCTAGGAGGGTTACTGCCCACGTCCAATTCTGGAGTCTCGTTCTCACCGTCTGTGGCATATTTCGCTGTTACAGCGGCAACCTTTTTCTTCTGAAATTGTGGTCGGGAATGGTGAAAGTCTTCCGCTTTCCCTCTGACTTGTTGTCGAGGTTGGTCTCGCTCCTGGGGAGCCTCTCGGCCCCTTCCTCTATCTTGCCGTTCTCCTCCACCAGCCTGTGACGACGTCTGGGCCTGTGAAGAACGAGGAGAACGCGTATCAGAGCTTTGAAACCTATCCGGTGATTTAATTCTCGACCTATCACGTAAATCATAAGTACGTTCAGAAGAAACCGAAACTGGGGAAGCGCCTCTCGACCCCGGCTTCTTTTGTTGCTTACCCTGTTTTTTCTGTCTCCAACTCTTTTTAGTGAAGACTGGTTTATCATCTTTCTCAGATGCACTTTTTGCTTGTGCAACTTGTGTTTGCGATTGAGTTTGCGTTTTTACAAAAGGCTTGTTGCCTAGGCTATTTCGTCCAATTGTTTTATAAGCCCGGGCAATGATTTTCGGTAATTCGCGAGGCCTGTCCAACTCTGGGACCAAAGCCAAAGCATTCGCTACTTGAAAGTTCATAGCATCGCCCTTGACATTTCCAAGGATCAGCTCAGCTACTACATCAAACACTCCCACTAGTCTCATCCCTAATTCCACAGCCGCTTCAGGGCCATGTTCATCCTGTACTTTTTTAATTACAGAGGGTAGAACCGTCATGGAAGGAGTTCCAAAACATTTTGAATAAACTGCTGCGAATACCTTACCCCAGTTTTCACATGCTGTCAAATCGGGGATTATGTCTTTTGGCAAACTTATCGTGAGGATGCGGTGTTTATCTACTGGGGATGTATGTGGAAACACTGCTTCTATCTGATCGAACTTTTCTGCAAGCCAGTAAGGATAGTCGTCCTTGTTTTGTGGACGTTTGCCCATCACAGAATTTACCATGACAGGACTTATAGTCACTCCAGCTGCAATAGCTGGTTGGCCTGCGACTACAGGAGCAGCTCCATGGAGGCTACCTGTAACGTATGTCACTAAGGCTCGATGCACTCGCACCAATTCGGTATGCATAGTGCGCAATTCCGCTAGCGGTAATGCCAGATAATTTGGATGCGGGGTATACCCGGCCAATACAGGCCAAGTGGCCCCCTGAATTGATAAGGGGCCTAAACGAACTGCGGTAGTTGGTTGTGGTAGGGCGCCATTAAACCAAACACGGTGCTGCCAAGCCGTGAGAGGCACTTCAAGAGTAGTATAGGGTCGATAGGCAGCAGGAATAGCGGTGGGTTTATATTCATGAAACAGCTTATCACCTGCATCCACCGCTTCAAAAGTGATCCAAGTGTAAAACACTTCAAAGTGATAAGCCGCATCGGCTTGAACCACAAAGACCAACTCGACCCCAGCATCGGGCACTCCATACACAGCTAAGTGGTCTCGGAGTGCTCCTCGACTATGTGCAGCTATCGCCACACCAGCCATGACCAAACAAATATATATTCGACAACCTAACAGGGAGCACAAAAATGGGTCTGCTTAACTAACCTTTTTTAATAATATCAAGCTTGAAAGAACCTATAAAACATTCAATATAGGAGGTATCACCGTCACATACGCCTCCGGAAGCGTACGCGAGGGGTTTGTGGACAAGCACAAGCACTACTCAAGCGTCTCGCAGATAAGCTGCCCCACGTTGGGCGCCATGTCATAAGGTTACTGCACATACACAGAGCTATGCACAGGAAAATGGGACCCCGGAATACAGTGGTTTGCCACCATATACCGTAGCACCCAAAAACCCCAACCCAACTAGCTTAGCATCCCATTAGCACCCAAGTACTAATGTTTGGACAACCCAGAACACGGTATCTTTATCTCAGGACTCACAGAAGCAAGAACACTCTTTCGCCACTCACTCGTACTCGTCCACAAGGTGCGTAGTAAGAGACACTGGATAGGTTAAAATGTTTATTCCAACTTACGTGCTCTAATGTACAGTACACGTGTCAGTACTAATAGCATAATGCATATGACTAATATAAGCAGCATGGTTACAATTCCATAGAATACAAACGGGGAAAGCATCTCAGAGCTCAGTGGATAAACGTATAAATAACATTACCACCCTCCCCTTGCAGTAAGATAGTTTATTATAATAATAGAAGACCTCTGGGCTTTGACTAGCGAACCCCCATACCTCAGTCTCTAGATGCAGAATTACATCAGCAGGACATCATAGCTCTTCTCACCGAAAGGGATTTTTCCAAGTGTGTTAATCGCTAGTAAACCACAGTATTAAAAGCATATCAAATTCTTCATGGCAATTGCACATAATGTTATGTCTGGGTGCGCGAGACTGGCCATATCAGGAAGAACCGAAATACATTGTTATGCGACCTTGTACATGTTTGTGCAGACTGAGCCCAAAAAGGTGAACAACAGAAAATGCAGACAGTGCAAAAGAACTTGGCACGAGCAAAGGGCGAGGAAGGCCCGGCTCAGTGTAACGTGCGCAAAGAAAAGCAGCATGGCAGCCAGGCCTAGGCCAACATAACAAGGCAGGTAACAATCCACAAGACAGTACATCCCTGCAAGTGCAGGTGTGGACTTAGATATGCAAATTTGAAACAACAAATTCTTATCTGCAGGGATCCAGTTTAATGGCATGTAACGTGTTTAAGCAGAGAATGCAATGCTCTGGGAACACATCTTTTTATTTGATTATATATGTAAGAAAATTCCTCTTTTTGCATGTTCACCTCCACATTTTTGAACTGATGCTGCCGGTTTTTCAACTCTAAGAGAGCACTGAGGCTTGCTAAACTGATCTCGATGCCGGTGTTCCAACCCCATACCAAATTGGCTACATCCATTTGGCAGGTACTGACTTACTTACAAGTCCCTAGTACATGGTTCCCAAGTACCAAGGGCATGTAAGGCAGAATGCTAACCCAGGGCTGCAGCCCTGTTTGTGCCACCCTGCATGTAACAAAGACAAAATGGACCTCGGCCTTGCCACTGCAGACTGAAAGGGCGGGGTTTTACACTGAAACTTCGACTTTGCCATTACACCAAATGGTAAAGCCACCACTACCCTTAAGGATATATATATGTCTCCCCTACAGAATGCCTATGGAGCCACGTGGCAGGGAGCTATATATAGTTAAGTAAGACACATGATATTTAATATGTCTTAGCAGTAACACATCTAAATTGTTATTTTGCTGTGGAAAGGTTAGGAGCCCCATTGGCTAACACAGGTTTACCGGCTGGCACCTCAGCCAGGTTAACTTCCTAATGAGACTGCCTAATGAGGTCAAGTACGCTATGACATTAATTGTGGCATTAAATCCGACCTGATGCCTAGGCTAGATTTATAGTCACTATTAAAGTTGACCAACTTTTCAGAAAGTTGCCACTCTGCACTACAGCGTAGTACAGTGGCCTCACAAAGGCCCTGACACACAGATGGGTTTCTGACTGCCTGGGAACATGTGTGAATGACTACCAAGCCCGGTAACAAAGGCAGTTGCCACAGAGCGAGGTGTTATCTCCTCTCCCAGGATTGCCACTCAGGGTGTTAGCCCAAAAGTCAGGCTTCAAAGTGAAGCCACCTTTGAAGGGCTGCTGGTGACAACATCCCTGAGCTAGATGCCTTATGTTCCTGCAGACAATTAGGAGACAGAGCCAAGGAAGGGAAACCTGTGTACAAACCGGTTTTCCCATGGGCGTGTAGTCCACTGGTAGAAACACCTCTAGGGTGGGCTACCTTGCTCCCGATAACCAAAGAAGGGTTGTGCCATCTTGAAGGGGGCAAGAATGGGGCACTCTGGGATAGCCAGATGCCACACATCACAGGAACTCTGTCATTAGAGAGGAGGGGACCAAGTAGCCCATTGGCTAGTGACTGCGTGGTCCCTTCAGGGCATTTTCCTGGGATAAGTAGGGCACTCCTGGCCCCCTGCCCCTGAGTTCACACTGGAGAAGAGAAAAGGACCAAAGAGGGACAGCCCTGCTGCCTTTTACCTGCACAAAGAGAGGCTGCACTGTTGTGAAGACTGAACCTGCTGCACTTTTGGGCTAACAAGACTAGGACTGTGCCTGCGACTTCTGACACAGGGAAAAGGCAATTTCCCACTTTCACCAATAGCATTGACTCCGAGAATCAGTCTGCTGATCTCCTGGAACCAGCTCCAGGACAACAAAAGCTGAAAGAGCCCAAATGGACAAGTTGGTAGCCACCGCAGAAGTTGTGCTGCTACCAGTCACTGGGCTCAATGAAGAGACAATCCGAGATAGACAAATCTTGCACCCAAGTCTGCTGGACACTGGAGTGCTGTCAGAGTCCGGGTTCATCAAACCTATGGGTCACCAGCCTCCACCAAAAAGTCTGCATCCAACCACAGTGCTATGGGACTAGTAGTGCAGCATTGGCTGTCCGACTACTGCAATGTAGAGGACTTTGAGGGACCCCGACCTCTGTGGCAAAACTCACCCCACGTCCCCAGTGGTCTGAGGAACCACCAACACAGAGACACCCTCACTGATCACACCACAACCAGATCATCCTTTGCCTGCATCCCTCAGCATCAGGACCACTCCATTGACTTCTATGGCGGTCGTGCGGTTCAGTTTGAAACTTGCTCTAAAAACTCAGGTGGCCAGGTAACTGTCGAAAGCTTCCATACTGGCCCAGTAGACTTTGTCCCAATCCGATTTGAAAAGTTTACAAACTTTTGTTGACCAATACTTGTTTGCAGTTGCATTTAAAAGTGATAAAAACTTCTAAAATCTGTATCTCCGGATCCATGCAGTGGATTTTAATGATCAAGGTCTCTAAAAATTCATAAATCTAAGCTCTATTCTTATAAACTGTGGTTGTGTCTTTTTATTCATGCTAAGTGCCTTTGCCAAGCCTTTATTCTCGCAGCCACAGCTACCCAGGGTTGAGTTATGGTTGAGTAAACGATACTGACTGGACCCAAGATGGTATCTGCAAGTGTACTCTACAATAAGGCCCCACAGCCATTTCATATAGTATGCCCAGATCCTCACACTATATATATTTTGTTCTATAGGGGAGCGTAGTTCATGGTGACGTCGGAGTTCTTTGCTTGAGTAGGAAGAAAAGTGTATAATACTAGAATACAGATAGCATTTCAAATAACAAAGGTAAAGACAATCTAGAATAGAATATATGCCTGCAAGTAGAAGAGTAACTGTATAGTCCAACATATAAATGTGCATGTTCTTTTACTTCATCAAGAGGTTACGCGGAAGAGGGACTTTGGTAGGTGAAGCATTAGTGCGTCAATGGTGGTGACCCACTAAAGGTTCAAATTAGGGGAGACGACTAAGGCTGAATAATAACAGGGATGAAAGGTTATTGTGGAGTTGTACATTGTCATTGGATGTATATCCACCCAAGCAAACAAGTGTGCAGGTTTACCTATGGAATGGTAAAAAAAAGTGGCATGTTTTGTAAGGGTGAATAGTGGTCTACAGTGCTTAATTTGTGCAGGGCAATGGCACTCATTTTTTATGGACTGTGACTTACGTTTCCTCATCAGTCTTTGACCCACAGCAAGAAGGAGAAAGGAGGAGGAAGAGAAAGATTGTAAGAGTTAGAAAGGAGGTGGTAGATCAAGATATGAAAATAGGGACAGTGAGAATGCAGGGATGAAAATTACCTGTAGGAGTGAGATCAAGAGAAAGGAAGTCCGAGGTGGAGGAGAGCCGCGCCTAAGAAAAAGTAACAGCCCTGCACTTTGTAATTATTTATTTACAACATAAGTAAGGGTCATACTGGATATGAAAAGTTAAAGGTTGAATGATAGTGGCAGAAGGGCGATAAAAGAAATAGAGTCAGAAAATTGAAAGAGGATGATATTCCTGAGAACAGGAACAGATGAAAGAGGTGTTAGCAATATAGAAATGGAATCAAGGTGGACTGTTGGTGAGGTGTGTATTAAGAGAAGCTTTCAGGCACGTAAACGATTCATGCTCCTTCGGGCTATTTTTGGAGGAGGGAAAGATAGTTGTTTTTTCAAACTGTAATGACCATACATCACTAAACTCCCTGTTAATTAAATTCGCGGTTGTTTGCAGCAAATTATATAATCCATTTTCTGCATTTTGAATTTTACATTTTTAAAAACCTGATGCTTTTCAAGGAATAATGAGCGTACTTATGTAGAGGTAAGTCATGTTGAAATGATGAATTGCTCCTTTGATTCCGTGTCTTGAATTGATTAGAGGGTAAAAAGACTGTGAAATCATAAAAACGCAAAATTAGATGGCTTGAAGCATAGAGTATGTGCCAGCAACATTGGAAATATGAGTTATCCTCTTTATTTCGATGGTACACGTCTCTCTCTTCTGCTCCCCTTTTAACATCTCATCTCGCTATATTCAGCTGATAAAATCCTTTGTCCACTGGCTCAGATCATAATGCTTAAAACAAATACCGCAGCCCATCTTTTGCTTTATTTGAGCACTTGGACTATTGTCAGTGTGAGTGGTTCATGGTGTGTGCAAATCACAGTTTATAGTACTGTATTCATCTCAATTTCCTACATTTAGATTGAAATACTGATATCCTTAATAAGTAGTTGGACTTAGTTGCATTGTATGTTATCTAGAAATACAGTTCATAAACTTTAACATTTGTTCTGTAATATTCGTCTTATATGACAGAGTTTTGAATTAAAAACATGTCAGTGAAAGTGTACTTAAGCGCAACTTCAGTTATGTGGCATTATAAGGAATTTGCTGCAGTACCGTGGTGAATGTAATGACGGTGGTCTAATGAAGGCTGCATTTATTAGCCTCCATGGTGATCTGTGTTCAGGGTTTTTCTAGAGGGGCTGCTGCATGTGTACTATTACATACATTTACGGGACACCATCTTGAGAATGGCGAACTAGGGTTTTGCTTACACATACATTTCAGCAAAGAGGCTTTGCAGGGAGAGCTTTTTAAGTGATAATAAAAATCTGTTTATATGTAGGGGAACTACTTTAGCAAAATACTATACTGTAAACCGGGCGAATGCAAACAACAGAAAGTGCTTCAATTCTTTTCTCTGCTCTTGTTCTTTTAAATAATTTTAAGTGTATATGCACAGTTCTTTTCTGCCACAAGTTTGGCTTTTAATACAACAGATACTGACGCTACGCAATATATCTAATGTTATTATGCTACCGAATTGAACGATGCAGACACAATAAATGTGGTGTTCACATACTTGCCAACATTTTGTGCTCTGAGAATGGTGGGATTTTCTGGCTCTAAAATCACTGATTAGCACAATAACGACGACACGCAAATGCCATCACAAAAACGTTGACTCAAAGATGCCTTCACTGGTAATCACGTTACCCGAGAGAACTTCCTCCCCACTCCTCTCTTTCTTGCCTCTCTTTCAATCTGTACTCTCTGGTCTCAGGAGGTCTCTCACACTCGCCCTTTCTCTTTTAATCTCCCCCACGCCTATTTCTTCTCCCTTTCTGCCCCCTCTTCTAATTTCTTTCTAAGCTTCACATGGTCCCGTCTGCCTCCTTCCCTGCCAGCTCTCCTCTTACCACTTTTCCTGCTGCCTCTTTTCCTCTCTTTGGTTCCCTCCTGTCTTCCACATTCTCCATGGTCCTGTCAGCATGCCCTCTGCTGCTCTCAGTGGGGTTTTCTCTCTCTGTCCCTTTTTCTTTCCATCTCCTTGTCACTCCTCTTACTTCCCATATCCTCTCTCTATCCCCTCCTGTCTCTCCCGTAGTTAATTATTTCCCACAATTGGTTCTTTACTATCCTGCCCTGTTTATGGTTCCAAACTGTGCATCAGTGAGACTCCCTGCAATGCACAGTCTGAATGCACGCGATGAGAGGGTATGGAGTGTTAATCCAGTGATATTTTGAGGATTTTTGTTGCCCTGGGCAACACATATTTTAGGGGTCCCTGCACGGATTAACTTTGAGTTTTATTACCTATTTCCTGCTAATTGAAGCCCGCATGATGCCACACAATACCATAGCCTTAGAGCCCGCTGTAGTAGGCTCTACCGGCCTTTAAAGGCTTACTCTTGCGCTAAAGGCCCGAGTCGAAGGCGAGGGCCTTTAACAAGGGAGCGGACCTTGAATGGCCTTTAGAGCCCTCTACGGAGGGCTCTAAGGCTATTAGAAAATTCCGCCACTAAAGGGCAGAATGTTCTAATTTGTAAAACAAAGGCCTCATGTAGACCGAGGGGGTTGAAATCCCCTCTGACTCTGTGAGGCCTTTGTTCGCAGCTGATGCTGTAAACAAACATTGGAATGTTGATGCTCCGGGCTTCTACCGGCCATTTGAAGCCCCGAGCACTGCATTGTTTTCAACGAAGCGCTTAACGTTCCAATGTTCTAATAAGTTGTTAATCTTTTACAGGCTCACAAAAACCAGTGAAATATGTCTTGCGCTGAATGCCAAAAATCCTTAAAATGACACTGCGTAGGCAGACAGAGCCAGAGGTAGAGGTAAGCAGACAGAGAGAGAGAGGTTTAGATCGAAAAATAAAGTAGACAGAGGTCAAATAGATATAAAGTTCACTTTCCCAGAGGTTGGGGGCCCTGGGCAGTTGTACAATTTGTCATTTAAAACGTCTCTGTGTTAATCCAAGTTCCATTGTTTCTTACCTATGCCCCTTCCCCTGCTTACTGGTCACCCACATGAGGAGCAGAAATCCTTCTCAGCAGAGGGGACTTCAGGTACAGCTGTCTGTCTAGCTGTCAGTTACTGAAGCCCAACATCAGCATGCCATAGTCACTCCAAGCTCCTGTCCTGATCCTGTAAAGTCATCCTAGTGCTAGAAAGAAAAGATGGAAAGAAACTCCAGTGTCTGTCAACTCCCACTCTCATAGTGACACATTACATGTAATTATGTTATGTTGGTTTGCCTAGCACACTAATCACCCTAGAGGGTATGCAGGTGCTTGGGCAGGTGTGTGGTCCCCAAGGTGCTTATACAAAGAGACGGTCTTCAGCTTCTTGTGGAACTCAAAAAGTGGGGAGGCAGCTCTGATGTATTGAGGGAGGTTGTTCCATGCCTTTGGTGCGATGTAGGAGAATGAGCGACCCTAGTTTTGCCTTTGCGGATGTGGGAAGTGTGTGCAAGTGAGAGTGAGGCAGAGCGAAGGTGTCTGGTAGGTTGGTGAAAGTGTATGCGGCTGTTCAGGTATGCAGGTAAGTGTATTATAAAGCTGTATCACAGCCCTTCTTACTAGTGCAAATTGTTGCCATATTTCCACACACTCTCTGCATCCTCAGCTGGACACAGTCAGTGAACTAGTTTATGTTTTTTACATTTTTTTAATTTTATTGCCCATGCTTATGCGTGCAGTCGAGGGGCTGGGACAGTGAAACAATGTGCTGTCCCCGCGCTTGTAGCCTGGGGTATCAGTGGGTCCTCGCCTAAAGGAGGCCCATTGACTCCACAGGCAGACGGCTTGGATTTTTCAAAAGTCAGAACTGTCATTGTCAGCTTAGTGGAGCCTCAGGCTGTGGCAGCCTGCAGCCTGCCAATGTTTTCTTCCCTGAGATGATAGGAGCTCACCGAACGGCAAGTTCGCAAGCTCTGATCCATGTTGTTATTAGTTCTTAAGCAAGCATCAGGCTTAACAAAGCAGTGGGAATATGCTGCAAAATTGGTAGTAGGTAGGTGATACTAAAAGGTGTGAGATTACTCTCTAAAGTGGTTGGCTCGTCAAGTGTGTATTAGCTATATAGTCATAATAATGGTTAAAATAATGTGGTCCTTCATCATGTGAGTCTCAAATTCATGTCATGCTAGATGATACTTTCACATTTCTCCACTGTAGTGACAGGTGTAGCATGTTTTTGTTATGTTACATACAATACAGGCCTCGATATGGATTAACGCTGTGACTGTTCGTCCATTGAATTCATTAGTGTGTGGTAAAAAAATGACTATTTTCATTGTCTCCTCCTTTCTAACAACAGCAATTTACATTTAGTAGATTGTGTGATTGTCACATTTTCTAAGGCTTAAGTTAACCTGCGGTGCAGGAGATTTTTCCATTCTCTGAAGTTTTTTAATAAACTTGTTAACAGAACGCACATACAGACAAACATTAGCAAAATAACTATTTCTAACATGCACACACCACTGTGTAACATATAGTGCTCTTCTAAAGAAATTAATGTTGTGGTGAGAGTAGCAGTGATGATGGAGACAATATAGTAGTGACAGTAATAATGGTAGCAGTAGGGGTGGTTTTAGAAGTGGAGATGGGGGAGTAGTAGTGATGGTGGTTTTACCAGTAGCCCTTATGGCAGTGATGAGCAACTGACAATAATGGTGCTGATAGTGGTTGAGACGGTGGTAATAGTGGTGATGGATGTGATGGTGCTGACAGTGGGGACGATGATGGTAGCTCTGAAGGAGTAATGTTGGTGTACAGTGCCGGCCCTAAATCTGATTGACCAGGGCAGCACCATGGGTGGAAAGAAAATGTGTGTTTGTTGTGGGTGTGGGGGGTCGTAGCGGTGTGAAGGCAGGAGGTGTGAGGAAGATCGGAGGAGGGTGGGGGTTCATGGGGTTCTAACAATTATGCTCAGGTACATTAAGCGCTGATTACAAAGTCTTTAACGGGACCGGATTGAGACCAAGTGGGATGGACGAGCTGCTGTTTACATGACATTCAGTCAGGCAGCTCTCTGCTGTGCCCCTCAGAATATTGGAGCCCCAAGCCTGAGCCCAGCTTGCCCATGCCCAAGGCCAGCCCTGTTGGTGTAAGTGATGATGGTGCTGGTAGTAGTCACAGTGGTGATGTGGGTAGTGGTAAGAGCGGTGATACTGGTAGTCCTGTTCATGGTGATGTTTGTAGTAGGGATGATGTAGATAATGGTACCTTTAATTGTTATGGTGGTTGTGATGGGGTTGACCATTCGCACCCCACCTTTCTCGCAGATGATACTACCACTCCTTTTCTTTTACGGATATTTCTCTTTATTTCATACACTTGTTACAGGGCTTGCTCAATACTCCTGGTATCCCTTTTCTTTTTAAGGGCGTCTCGCCAGTCAAAATTTATACGAAAAACAAATGTCCTCGTTTTGGGCCTCTTGTTCCTTGGTCCTTATCCTCGTCGGGGAGGGGTCCTCAGGAGAGATGCAGATACCCAAAAGAAAACAAACAAACAAAAATGCTCAGACTGTTGCTTCTCGGGGTGAGGGTAGAGGTTAGGGATTAGGGCTCCACCACCAGTGCTCTATCCATGCAGTGCCTAGGTGAGGGGAGTAACGGTGTTTAAGGCGATGTGGCCCTCAGCCCTGCCCACCAACCCTTTAAGGAAAAAGAACATGCAGACGGCACTTGCCTAAGTCCACAACGCTCCTGGGCCATGGTGATGGGAGATCCAGCCTCCTTATCCCTCCTGGGAGTACTGGTCTCGATAGCGGTGCTCTCTGAGCGTTTCTCGTCGATCCTGTCTTCTTCCTCCTTTCGCGGGGTGTTCACGACCTCTGGGGACTCTTCTCCAATTTCTCCCGCAACTCCGACTCCTGCGTTCTCCTCCCGACTAGTCCTCTCGCAGGGCTCCTCCACACCTCCATTCGCCTGCCTCCAACAACCTGTCCTCGTCCGTTTTCTTTCTTCCTCCTCCGTGACGTTGCCCTCACGCATTTGGACGACTAGACCACGTCCCTCTCTTCCTTGTTGGTCCATGACCGCCGCCATTTTGGATTCCTCACGATGGTCATGACGGTCATGGTCGGGCTCCTCACAGTGGTAATGGTTGGTGGTATTGTTAATGGTAGTGATTGTACTAATAGTGATGGTAATGGTTGTGGTGATATAGTTAATAGATACAAGGCAGTGGAAATAGTGA